>JAQQAE010003248.1:0-20577 GCA_029823295.1 Pseudamia nigra | reverse complement strand
TCACTCTCTCCACCTGCCCCCCCCCCACTTTGGCTGCCTCACCACAGCTGCTTTTATCAGTTCGTATCCAAAACAGCTGCGTTCCATTCACGCTGATGACAGTCTACAAACCATGCCCACATCCTCCAAATGTGTGTCAGTGACTCCCTGAGCTGAAAACCACGCCTACGGAAACTCAATCCCAACAGTCAGTTTTACTCTTATTCATGAAAACTATTTACGTAATGGTGGTTTTCTTCTGGATCTAGCTCCGTAAATGAAGACGATATCTCAAATCTGTGAACACTGCAGATTTCCCACCACAATTTGATATCAGTTTCATGTCTATAGCTTTTACAGATGCTATTTTTTCCTCAACCCCTGTAAGTATCATTATTCCGGATCACTGTATCTATAATACTGTCCATATCTGGATCAAATTTTGCAGGTTGATTGAATCTATTATGATTTCATCCTATGTTTTGTGCCTGCATTTTCTGGGTGTTACGTGGCGTTACAAGCACAATGTTGAATTTGGTTCCTACCTCACAACGGTGAAGAAGCCTTTAAAAATCTTCTGGGTCCAGATGATGATCCACACCACTGATCCTTGTACCATTTCTGTCCTACCCTGAAAATTTCATCCAATCCATTCATAACTTTTCAAGTTATGTTGTGAACAAACAGATAAATATGACAACAAAAACAATCATCTTAGCGAATGTAATATTAATTAATTCAGTAATTTATGGTGGAATGAATGTCTAGGAGGAAGAAGTATGTAAATGGTGATGCAAATGACCAATCGGAAGAAGCTCAAGATGAGGAAGGTCCACTTAACAGTTTCACACAAAACTGATGTTTTGCCATTTGTGACCGAAACAGCTACTTTTTTGTCTTTTACACTGACGATAACCGTTGACTGCTGGTGTGCACTCACAACAATGTGTTTTCAAACTAACTGGCAGGAAAATGGCAGCTCTGGGATTCACCCGTACAGTACAGCAGTACCACACAAAAGGTGAAAATACTCTGCCAACAATGTACAGAAATATGTGATGTTTAGAAGTAGTGGCAGTTCATGAGGACAGGTTTCCTTGGTGTGAAGAACTAGATTTCTTGGCACCTGACAGACTAGTGGAATACGTTATTCCAAAGGTTCCGTTCGTTTGCTTTCATAATTCACTTTGCCAAACTGAACGCAGTGGAATGTCGCAACCTCAAACACTGTCCGTTTACGGTTGTTCGTTTTTGTAGACGGATGTAGGTTTAGGAACCTTGACATGTGTCGACAACTTCCTGTTGTCTTCCTCAGAAGGGTCACGTGGTCTTGCTGTGGCATGTCTTGTTTGTGGTTTTATAGTGGTTTACAAAAAAACAACAACGGTAAATGTACCAAAGTTTATTGAAGACGGTATGAGCCTTTTCGCACTCAAACACTGTCTCCAATCATAGCATCTACCGGACTATTAGTTGTGACAACATCAAGTCCTGAAAAATAACCTGAAGGCAGTGCCTTGGCCCGGTGTCTCACCGTGGCAGAATGCTCATCAGAAGCTTAATGGACCTGGGTTCAAGTCTCCTTGTAAAGTGAAGTAGGAGTATTTTGGAGTCCACCAACCAAAGAGGAGACTTAAAACCTTGCAAAGTGAAACCTGCGTCCACCTCAGTAGCTCACAGCGGTAAAATGTTTGCTGTGCGATTTAGGGACGCAAAATCTCACGCAAGGGGAACCATTTAAGTCCTTCACCCAAAATGCAGACTTGAAATGTTGAAAAATGAGACTAACCTCATGTCAGACTCAGCAATAGGAACTCGCAATGTGATTTAGGGACGAACTTTCAAATCTTATACTAGATGAACTCTATTGTAGTTTGTTGCTCAATGTGTAGACCTAACCCTTGCATGGTAATCGGATCAAAATGACTCATTCCAAATTTTTTTGCAAGAAAAAGCAAGGGAGCTCCCAGGGCGGCCCAGTGGAGGGTGCGGAAGAAAGGCTCTGGTAGTGCAGTGGTGGGTCGTTGCAGTGAAGTGGCTGGTTCGATCTCCACTGAGGCCACGTCCACCCACACTCCCAGGGAGGCACACGTAGAGGGTTAGTTTAAGAATGTCGAAAGAGGTGAAAGAAGCAAAAAGGTAGTGGCATTCCAGCATTAGCCACCTACACCATCTATACCCGACTTCTTCTACGTAGTCTTCATTGACCTCTAACCGTTTGACTACCAGTAAACGCTGGATGGCAGATGATCTTCAATACACCTGAACTTAGACGAGACTGATTTTCAAATGACCTTCCTAGCATTTTACCAACGTGAACCACATTTATTTATTTTCAAAGACTTTAATTCACCAACCTATTTACATTGTATTATTAGACCTTTGGGATAGCATGGGAGTTATTTAAAAACAACAGGTTTGGAGATTTATATTAAGAAACTACTTTGAAATCATCAAAAAGTAGACGACCTTCAAAACAGACCAGATTTCTTAAAAATTTAAAATCTGTATTGAAAAAGAACTGTGTTCTAACAGCCCGAGGCCCAGGTGTCAGTATTGGTATGTTGAACATGACTTAATGGTACCACCCTCCTTCTTCCAAACCACAATAACTGATGTACACACCATGTAAAACCAGTCCGTGTCCTGTACGCCTGCGTATGCACGCAATAATTATTCACCCAACAAAGACCAGGGTAGACTTTCGCTGTCGAAAGGTGCACTGGAGTCGAATGAGAAAAGGGGGGTGAAGCCGGAGCAGAATGAGTGTCTGTGCATGTGACTACAGACAGAAGACAGTGGTCTGTGTGGGGGGGGGGGTGAAGAGTTGGCAGTGAAACAGACCAGGCTGTGTTGCTGCTCAACCACCTGGGCAGAGAGTCTTGGCACAGCATCAGACACCACCCCGCAGCCTGGCACAGCACTGCTGCCTCAGGGCTCAACACCCGCCTCTCTGCCACCCCTCCTCTTGGCTGGTCCAGCCTGGCTCGGCTCAGCAAGTGGTTTCCAAGCAGCCCGTTCTCTGAAAGCCTGAGGGCGCCTACAGGTGTGCACATGTACAGAGAACACGAATGGCTTGTTTCAGGTGCATCAGCATGCATCGTCACGCTTCAATTAATTAGCAGCTGAGAAAAAGCAAAGACAAGGTGGATTCTTAATCTGAAGTCTTTTATACAGTCTTGATGGTTAATAAAATTACATCATATTTGTTCTGTACAGGTAAAGCAATACAAAAGTTAAAAGAAAACAGAAAAAAAAGTCCAAAAATACTCCAAATATGGATTGTTTGTAAGAACAATAGGGAACCCCGTCTCTCAGGTATCAACATCCATGCACCTCAGTCATCATCAGACAGCTCCAGGTCTTCCACCACATCCTCGTCTCCCTCTGCCAGTTTTATCAGATCAGCAGAAGACAGTGGCTGAGGAGCCCCGGAGGCCTTTTCATCGCCCTCCTCCTCTTCATCATCTTCATCTGGAGAAAGGTTAAAAATTCTTAAATGTCAACCGAAACCAATCTGTACACAGTACATAGTACACCGTTACGGCAGTAGAGGAGAAGGACAAAGGTGATGAACTCAACTGAGCGTGAGGAGTTTCTGCAGAAAAACTGACAGGAGTCGTCTGCATAGAAACCTGTACACAGCGGACTGTCATGGATGGAGGCCAGCAGGACCTCATCTTAGAAAAGGACTTGCTAATGTCAAGAAATCATCAGCTGACCACCTGTGATCATCACCAACGACTACAAAGTGAGGCCAATGTGTAGAGATGTAATACCACTGATGGCCACTAGGTGTCTGCTAAACAACCCCTGATGCCACACAGTCTAAAAGGCCCGTTTATACTCTACGCAAGTGTGTTACGTATCAAACATTGTCAAACGTGGCTGGCATTCATCCTCCAATGTGTATTTTATGTTGGCGTGGATGTACACAATCCATCCACTAGTGGGCAGTGTGGAGCTCAGACTGTCCTCTAGTGTGGAGTCGTATTGGATTTATATCTGAAAATACTAAGCAAAAAATGAGTCATTATGGCCTCAAACGTTTTATTTTTTCCCTCTAAAAAGTGATCTAGTCCATCTTTAACTTTTTGCTCCGTTATTAAGATATTAAAGCAAATAGTTCAACATAGCACTGCCGTGGAATTGCATGTTGCTATGGTAACTAGTGTCGCTGGTCCAGTCGGCCCTTCATATCTTCTATTTATTCAATATGGATATAGTTTTACCTGAAATACAGTCGACTGCACTTGTGGTCAAGTGTTTACACTAACAAAATGTAATATGATTTTGTTTAACACTGCTTGGTGAAGTTTTAGCGCGTCCGTAGGCTAGCAGTTAGTTAGCTTTCCCTATGCTGCGCTGGCACCACTGCTATTGGTACAAATATGGATGCATCCTGTTTTTGGCTCCAAGATGTCGTCCAAGATGACACTAAACCGTCTATGGCACAGACTGTCCTCAAAAAGTTGAGCCATTTCTGTTAGTCTTCCGTTGTTTATGGTGCGTTCCGTTCTTTTTCTTCTTCTATTCTTCTGCCACATGAGCTGTACTGCGCTAGAGCGCCTCCACAATTTCTGGTGGCACTGCACCGTTTTCTACGTTGAGCACGGATCCACAAGCCCTTAGAAAACGTACCAAACGTGTAATGTCATGCACACTGAGACCGGAGGGAAACGACCTCTCGGCATGAGTATGTGGACGTAGCGTAAAGTATAAATGGGCTTTAACTCTTTAAATTATTTTCAACATTGTACACTATCCAACCTGTGACAGAGCATGTGTGGAATGATGTAGTAAAAACAGCGTTAAACAAACCAGAACATGTTTTATGCAAAGCAGACACGTTTAGCTTTGCCCTCTCATGCTAATCTGTCATTAGATTTACCTGGAACGGTTTTCACTTCACAGGTGTGCCTCGTCAAGAGCTCAATTCAACTGTTGTCTTCTTCACGTGCTTCAAACCATCAGTTTTCAGTGTGTTGTGCAGAGGAAGGAGGGTACAGAGTCAACAGCCCGATTAGTGCTACTACAACTATGGTACAAATCCACGTTACGGCACTCAGTAAAAGAGGAAACACCGTCCATCATTACTTCAGAGAAATATAGGTCAGTCAATCTGAAAAATCTTAAGAACGTGTCCCCAGGTGCACTCACCAAAATGTGATGAGGACCGTCCCAGCAAACGGCGATCAAGAGCTACTTCTGCTGCAGTTTCACAGGATTTCCAGCCTCCCAAACCAACCATTTACAGGACCTCAGGTGGCTTCTGACGGTTTTGACGACACATTCCAGAGGGACTGACCTTCATTTCTTAAGGTGGTGATATACTGTCTTTTCTCTTTACTTGAGTGTTTGTGGCCATAATATGGACTTTGGTCAAACTGAAATATAGAACGTGTTCTGGGATATTTAATACTTTTTTGTTTACTACATAATTCCATGTGTTGTTTCACACCTTCATTCCAATTAATGTATAATGATGAATATGAGCTGAATTAAGTGATTTCAGGTGCAAATGATTTGACTTTTATGCAGTGGACTATTTGGTTTTTCATTTGATGCTACAACTTTGTGTCTCTGTCGATTCCATCTTCAATTTGCCTCGGAATCAGTGAAATAGTGTGAAATGGTAATTCACCACAGTGCGAATTACTACACCAATTATTCCAATTAAAAAGCTAATTTCAGTGCTGTACGAACCTGAGCCATCGTCCTCGTCAGACATGTCTTCATCACCGTCCTCTTCATCATCCTCGTCACCATCATCTGACCCGTGGCTGTGCTTCTTGTCTAAACGGAGACAGAGAGAAGACGTACCCTATGTTCAGTTTTGTGTTGAACGCTGCTTTATTCAGATGTTGGTGCGTTTGCGTCGGTGCATCACTGACGTCTAAAGCACTTTGGAGACACCTGTATGTGGGCCAGGCATCAGAGGCAGCTGGAGGTGTCTATTTCCTCCCGAGATGGAACTGAAAGTCGATTACAGACGCCGCCGCCACACAAACACCCATGACAGTTTACTACCGGCAATTTCAGACATCTTATGCTCATGGCCTAAATATAGCAAATGAGATAGCAGGCAGGTTCCACAGCTGCAAGCAGGCATGTGTGCATTTGTGCTCGCCAGAGAGGACTGGGGAGTTCGTCTAGAACAGTGTTGTGCTGCACTCGGGGACCAGCGAGTGCGTCTGTGTGTTGTGTAGCCGAAGGGACGAGCTGGGGTCCACCGGCTTTGAAGTCGAGGTGTGATGAGAGGCTGTGGGCGTGGAGGAGAGGGAAGCGAAGCCGAGCGACTTCCTCTGACTCGCTGCACTGCAAACACAGCGCGCAGAGAAACGTCACGTAGCTCCTTTCATTTCACTTCCCATTTACAGGACCCGAAAAAGACCCAGAGCTGAACCGGATGAGTCACCGCTTCCACTGTCGCCGTGATAACATCCACGTCGGGACTCCGACGGCGCCGTTTTAATCATTTCTTCGGTTAAGTAGGGCTGCACAATTTGAGTCAGAAAAATAATTACAGTCTTAACTTTTTTTTTCTCTTCAAAACAAACAAAAATAAAAAGGAGCATTAGGAAACTTTTCACCCAGTATCTCAACCAAAACAACCTAGATCATCAACAATACGGACAAAAATATTATCAAAATGAAGAACCCCCCTCCCCCCACCGCCTACACACACCAAAATCACAAGTAATGAGCTAAAGTCAATGAAAATGATCAAAATAAACAGTTTTCAGTGAATTTAAATTCTCGCTAAATTGGTTCCTAAAATTACAGCTTTTCTTAATTGTATAATTGCAAAGGCCTGATATTGTGAGTCCTATATTAGACATGATGTGATCACTTCCATTTGTTGGTCCGTCCACCAGGCAGATTTAGCACAAACGACCGCCCCAAGCGTTTTAAGCTGAACTCGCTGGAAGGCATTTTAAAATTCATAACAATCTCTGTCACGTTGGCATTTAGCAAATCTCCTGCTATAATCTCAGGACATTCTAACAAAGAGTTTTCCCAAATTACCGTTTTAAGGTTCAGCACCCAAGCCGTTTGGGTGCCACCTGTGCCAAATGATGTCACACCAAGGTGTAGAGCACCAAAAATCAAAATCAGTTGCTACACAATTAGCCTGCAATTAGTTCCCAGTGGACCGCAGCAAATTTTGTTTTTAGGTTTGCATGCATTTGTACACACACACACGCACACACACACACACACACACACGCACAGTAAAATAAAAATGGTCCAAACCGCTGTTCAATTATACAATATTTACGGAAAAGGCTAACATTTTCTGGTGGAAGGACAACTGCACTCATAAGTCTTACACAAAGTACTAGAACCCAAACTGCTTCTATGACGTCTGAAAACCAAGGGAAAACCGATATCGCAGCTGGACACTAGAATTAACCCAAATTACTCATAACAGCTGTAAATGTAGTCAGTTGCGTCACAACAAAAAGAATTTAAAGGGACAACTGCCGAGACAGACAACATGAACATAAGTGTGTGTAATTCAGTACGCACATGGAAACGGTGGTCGTGAACAGCGACACCATTTTCTTCCCGAACGCATCCCGTGTACAGGAAGTGACAAATCGGGGAAGGATGTGAAGGGTTGGGAAGAGCCAATCAGATCTGTCTGTAACTGCTCCTGGAGTTCGTAGGGTCACAAGTGTTGGAAGAAGTCTGCTTTGGGAAAGTCATCAGATTTCACGAACTGGAAGGTTAGCGGTTCGATCCCCCTCTCATGTCCGCAGGCCAAAGTGTCCTTGAGCAAGACACTGAAGTCCCAGTGTGCCGTAGGGTAGAAAGGTACTGTATAAGTGCGAGCGCATATGTGTGGGCGCTGCCTAAAGAAAAGATTACAAACTCCAGCCGGGAAAAAGTGAAGGGAGACGAGAGGCTGTTCTAGTTGAATGAATTCTACAAAACTTCAAAAAAAACTTCAGAAAAGTTTTTAACATCTTAGCCATAACTAGCATATTAAAATGATATAGATTAGATCAACCTTTATTAGTCCCACAGTGGGGAAATTCAGTGTTACAGCAGCAAAGGCAGCAGGATACATGCTATAAAAAAAAAGTATAAAAAAATAGGAATAAAAAATGAGAAATAAACAGCATTGATAAATAGTAAGGGCTAGAAGAAAGCAGGCAACAATATACAGTATGGTACAGTGATATATTAAAGTATATGGTCTTGTAAAATATTTACGTTATTTAAACAGAATATTGCACTGAAGAATTGCACGTTATATTGCGCAGTGTTATCTCCCACTGGATATTGCACATTGATTAGGTAACGTGACATGTGATGTGGTTCGGTTCTACTGAGTAGCTGCTTGTCAACAAAATGAAGCTTCATCAGACAAACGGAGGCGTCGTCACAGGTGGAACATTTACGGCAGCTCTACCGTCGATCATCATACAGAACAGATTTCTTATAAAACTAAGTTACTAAGCAGATCAGAAATCTTTACCTCTGCAGCGGAGATACCCGAGTGATATTCAAGAACCGATAACATACGTGTAAAGTGACAAACACAGCCAAAGTCGGGGCAAAAACTGCTGCAGGTCAATCTTTACATTTCCGCCAACAATGAAATAGCTGAAGCTGAAATCTTCCCTCTCAAGCTACAGTCCTGGATAAACTTGCCAAATCACACCAACTAATAAAAATGAGGAAAACACTGTCCACATCTAATAAAAACAAGAGTATACTGTTGAACTTAGTGGTCATCAAGTATCAGCAGAACTTTTCAAGTTGATTTTGTGTTTTGACAAGCAGAAGTGTTCGCAAAACTTCTTCAGCGGTCCAGCACGCTGGATCAATCACGTTATCCAATAATATGACACGAAGTAAAGGAGCTGGTTTAAAGTAGCAGTAGAGCTGTGCAGAAGGTCCATCAGAAAAGAAAGTCTTCTTGCTCGTTTTATCCAAGCAACGACTTCATTTCAACGTCAAAACTACAGTACCTTTGGTGTCCACACGGGCTGGTTCCAATACTGAGTCAATGTCAAGGGCCAACGACCGGGGCTGTTCAGTGAGGCCAATGCGGAAGTAACCAAGTTGTAGTCCCACCGCTTGACCACTGGGGAACCGATCGTCCAGCTCCAAGAAGCTTTTTTCCCATTGAGATAAGTGTTTACATTGACACCGTAATATAACTGTTTGACACAGCGTGGTGAAGTTTTACCGCATCAGTAAGCTAGCAGCTAGTATTAGCTTCCCAGAGTCCAATGGCATGAACGCGTCATAAGCCCCAAATATTTGTTCATCCAGATATGGGTAAATCCTGTTTTTGGCTCTAGTATGCCGTCCAGGAAGTAACGACCCATTTGGCCTCAAACGGCCCTTCAGAAACTAACGGGTGACGTCACCGTCACTTTGTCGAGTTATATAAACAGACTATGGTCGACGTCCATTAAGTCCTGTGTTCAAATGTCCAGCTGCAACAGGTTTACAGACTGGTACAAACAATGGGTTTGGGTTCTACAGTTTATTCCCAGCTCTGTGAACAATGTACACGGAGGAACTTTACTTGTAACTCGCCTGTTTAAGATGATCCAACGCTGACATTTTGCACATAATTAAGGGTATAGGTGCTGCGACCGGTGTGGCCAAGCTACAAGTCTTCTCCTTTTCATCCACCCCACCTCGGCTCCACATAAGTTCATTTTTGGATCAGAGTCATGGGCCAATATGACGGCGCCCATGTTTTTCTTCCAAATGTTTCTTCATAAACCTACTGGTGACGCCACAGAGGATATGTGCCTCTTTCATATGCAGTCTACGATCATGTCCTACTTGCCGGTGTCGTTTCTGAATTATTCAGACATGTTCTCGCCCACTGTGTCCTCGTCATCACTCGTGTAACTCACAGGAGCTTGTATTTGGGACGGCTCTACACCGATGACCACCGTCCACCTCACTTTCTCCCTCTTTTTGCTGCTTGCAGACTTCAGTAGAGCCGTACCAGTTGCCCCCAGTTGACCTGAAGACTTATTAACCCCCCCGCACACACTGACAGGACTGCACACACATCAATCTAAATCATCTGCCTCTCCTCTCACACTCCTCCTCTTTCCGGGAGTGTGCGAGACCACAAAGAACTCTGGTGAGCTGCCCGAAAGTTTTTGGCTCCTCGAGGCTGGACGACAGGGTGGTGGGTGTGTGCTATCATCGCAATGTGTGAGCACGTGTTCCGAGGACATGCGGGGGCAGCTGGTTTAACCCACCAAGCTGGAAAGAGGTAGAGAGACAGAGAGAAACAGTGAGGGAGAGAGAGAGCGAGGAGTAGTGGGAGCGGCCACCTCTGGCTGTTCCACTGGGCTGGTTTGAATTAGGAACCCCCGCTGGGATCCAAGCCTGTACTTCCTGTCGGGGGGGTTTCAGTCTGTGTGTGTGGAGGCCAGAGGCAAAGCGAACCAAAGGGGGGGAGGGGGGCGGCGGCGAGTGAGAGGCGGAGGCTCGCCGCTTGCCGGCAGCTGCCCATCCGTTCGTGGGGACTCTCCCTACAATGAAGTCCAGATGCATTAGAAAAAAATCCCCCTGCCGCCTACTTCTTTCCTCTGTGACCTTGCGGAGGGTTTTTTCCCCTGCCTGGAGCGTGTCCGAGTGTAAAGCTGTAAAAGCTACGCTGCAGCTGCGGCCGACCTACCGATGACCCCGAGAGGATGAGACACACGGGTTCAAGAAAAAAAAAGAAAAAAAAAATCATCATCCAAAGTATGAGATTTTCCCCTAAGTCTGAGCGGGAGTTTGTCGTTTCCACAGAGTCTTTGTGGACGTTTAATAGCAACTGCTTCACATGGCCTGACAGTAAAAGAATCACAGCATAAAAATCAGACACGACCATCAACACCTCTTAAAGTTTGCTCTTGAAGCAAAAGTCCAGGCTGTAACAAAATACAGCCCCCTGGAGGCCAAAACAGGCAGCACATCACACGTCGCTACGACGACAATGAGCTCCTTTTCAGGCCACTTTTACAGGAAAAGAATCAACTTACCTTTGACTTTAAATCCAGACTCCTCGTCGTCCGATTCGCTGTCGGACTCAAACAGGTCCTTGAACTCCTTCTTGTCCTCTTCCTTCTTCTCCTGGATCTTCTTGCGTTTGATCTGAGGCAGGTCCAGATCCTCCATCTGCACAAACAGAAACGAGCAGGTCAACACCTTGGGGTGAATGAAAGACAACATCTGCCTGCACAAAGTTTCCAGTTGGGTCGGATTAATGTTGTGGGACTTAAAGGATTTAATGAGGACAATAACTGCACTTGTTTCCTTAAGGTTTAAGTCTTTGTGCTTTGTTTCTGCTTTCAGTTCATTCGTTTTCAGACTATTTTTAATTGCTGCAGTTTATCATCTTCATCATATCCGAAAAAGCCAACGGTCTGCAACCTGTGGCTCCAGGGCCACATGTGGCCCCCCGCCCCCAGTGGCTTTAGTGGGTTTGTCCAATGATAACAAAAATGAACCATATAAGCACTAAATCAATAAGAACAACAAACTAGATAATAGGAAAAATTAACAAAAAAAAATTTCATGATACATGACCAAAGCCAATAAAATGAATCAAAATAAGCAAAAATAAAGGACACAATTAAGACAAAACTTAACAAAATAATCCAAAGCATTAACAAAATAATAATGAAACTGAACAAAAACTCAAAAAAAGTCAAATTATAAATCAACTTGATTATAATCCATAAAACTGAAATCATGTTTTAAACTGATTTTACTGCTGGTAACCCCCAACAAAAACGTAACCACCAAGGAGGTTATGTTTTTGTTGGCGTTAGTTAATTCATCTGTTTGTTTGTTCACAACATAACTCGAAGAAATGGGAATAGATTTGAACCAAATTTTCAGGATTCATCAGATATGGCACAAGGAGTAATTGATCAGATTCTGATAACAGATCCTATCGTTTGATACGGATACGAACATCATTCCAGACAAAGTGATTCAGAATGTTTATACGTAGCGGGGTTGAGGAAACATGGCTACTCTAAGGTAGGAAATAAAGACATGAAGCCGACACCAAACTCTAGTGAAAAGTCTCCGATTCAGTCACGTGTTTGACAAATCGTCAACGTTTATGGAGTAAGATCCGGAAGGAAATAATACTTTTCATGACTAACTACTGAACTAATAATGGTAGGTATGTGATTCCAATGCTAACGGTAGGTTTTCACGTTCAAGAATCCAATAATGAGGGTCAAATAAATGTGCACTACTTCGGTGCAATAACACTGTGGAGGAAATGCTTTTTAGTTTTCGTTTTACTTACAGTACTGTGTAAAAGTCTGACGCTCCTTGGTTTTGTAGTTTAATCAAATTCTGATGACCATGAACACGTATTTCTCAATCACAACAGAACCAGAATACACAAACATTTCAGTTTGTCCACAATTCTTACCTCCCTTTGCACTTATGTTTTTAATTGTTTGACATCTAGTGACTTAAACCAGATTTCATTCAATACATGTCAAATGTTTGTTTGACTTCTGACCACGTTGGATTTACAGATTTTTGTCAGATGAAGCAGTGTAGTTTATATCATGCATATATTGCCTCTATTTTTATTTACAGTTACATAAAAACAATAAACCAGAGGTAAATATTTGCAGGTTCTGTTCCTATACCAATTTCAGCAGAAACTTTATTCATTTTCGTGCATGTGTATGTTCATTATAAACTGATAAAATAAAACAAGACAACAAACCCACGGCGCCTGGAGCTTTTGCACCGTGCTGTATAATAACCTGGCCCACTACACAGAGGCAGAAAAATAAAAATACAACAAACAGGATTCGTTATAACTCAGACGGTGCTGGATACGTACCCTCTCTTTGCCAGAGATCTCCAGCTGGATCTCCTTCTCCCTCAGCTTCTTCCACTGGCTGTAATACCGGCTAAGGGGAGTCCCCTCATCCTGGACCTGCTTCTCCCAGGCAGCCTGACACACACACACACACACACACACTGGTCAAAACAAGTGGCAGCTCTGTGGTCTGACTGGTTTGAAGTCAGCGTGATGTCATTAAAATCAAGCAGGGTGGCGTTTGTAATTTAAAATCAACATTCAGTGTTTGTAATTTCTGTCAAAATCTTTTAAAAGTTCGTTCAGGAACCAAAACGACAAAACGAAGCTCTGTGCAACAGCAGAGACGTTTGAGTGAGTCAAAGGATTGAAGGCAGCTGAAAAAGGAGACGTGTGCACGTGCTCCTGCCTCCCTCTAAAGGTCTTTGCGGATGATATTGATTAGGTCCAATCACATTATATGGCCGACAAATCCAATAGAGCGTGCAGACCGCTGCCCGCTGCGCCCGCCGGCTCAACACATTCACCACAATTTGCTGTGTGTATATTAAGATGGGTCGCATTGTGGATGAAAAAACAGAAAAAGTATTTCCAACTTCAGCCTCAACCCAGATAAACAGCCCCCCCCTCCCCAAAAAAAAAAAATCCACCAGCAGACAAGACAGAAAAACATTGCACTGTGCCCTGGATAGAGGGAGGGCATCATTAATTAGGCGAGCTCTCAGTTTGGTTGACATGTCAGCGGGGGGCCAGTGGCCGGAGGGGGGGCCGTGGCCTTTTCCACATCAGCGGCAGCGGGGTTGTCCCCTTCCCTTCGCCCGTGGTGACACCTCCACTGCTGCCATGATGCTGTCGAACAGCTACCATGGCGACAGCCTCCGCTGAGCCGAGTGCTGTGGCGACAGGAGCTGGCGCTGCCGTGGTGCCGTGCTGTCTGACTGCTATACAGTAACACACACACACACACACACACACACACACTTCTCATCAGCTAAATTACACAAAGACCATCCTCTTTAATTTAATCCTTAAATGCTCTTAAATATTAATCAGCACTTCACGCCACAGCTCTCAGCTGCTGCACAGCAAGAATATAGCGTGTGTGGACAGGTAGCATACAAGCAGAGCATGTCCAACACACACACACACAAGCTAATGGCTTCTCATTAAGGCAAAGGTGCCTCTGGTTCAAAAGCCCATAAGAGCCTCCAATAACCACGGGGTCATTCTTAACCAGGCCTGAAGTTTATACAGGAAAGTGTCTTCCATTATCCGCTGGTGCCTGGAGGCGTCAGCAGTCACGGCTTCCAATGGCTTCAAGCTCCTCACTCGACTGGACTGTAGCCCAGAAGGAAAAAAAAATGATGGTCTTGTTTTGTTTCAGTGAGTAGAACTTGTATTTGCACACCAACCAGTTCAGTGTGCTCTTTTTGGACGTCTGGTGATCATTCAAGTGAGTCAATAACAACTTGGTGGTAACCAATGGCTGCAGAACAGTAGGTGATCATGTGATCAGTGTAGAACAGTAGAGCTGGGTAAATTCAAACCATCAATTCAGCAGATGAACAAGCTGTAAATCACATCTGTCGATATAAACCCAGACAACAAACAAAGCTTTTCATTTGCCCTAAAATCTTACGAAGTACTAATTTAGAAAGGACCACATCAACCTACATGGCAGAGTCAAGTCAATCCCCGTAGAGTCCGACGTTAAATCATCCAACTTTAGCAACAAACATGTCGACAGCTTGGTGCAGCAGTTCGTCACTATGGTTTGTTTGCACGTCTGAACACTGTACAGGAGGTGAATTTTGATTTAAACTTGTCTGTTTACTTGATCCCCAGCATCATTAAGGACACCGGCACTTAGATCGACAGGTACATCTGAGGCAGAGGTGTTCACCGTTTCACTAAATCCACTTCAGCTACTTCACACTGCACGTCTGAGACAGTGATGGGCTCCATGTTTGAGCTTCCAAACAGCTCCTCAGAAACCTACAGGTGACATCATGGAGGGCACGTCCATCATGTTCCAGATAACGTGAACAAGACTTTGCATTCCCAAAGAGAAGTTCTCTGGAGGTTGGTTCCAGCCAGAACGGCGTGGCCTTCTGCACTGGCTTCAGTTTCAAGCCACGGTTGGTGGTTTTTCTAGTGAAAAAACTGACAAATATCGGCAAACAATAAACATACAGTACAAAAGTTTAACAGCGAGTCAACCTTGTATGGTTTATTAGAAACTGTTAATTATCACCAACCACCGCTGCAGTCGGCACAGCTGACATTTGATTTATGAAGCAGTAAGAGCGATTAATGGACAGAATTTACAGCCTTCTTCATTTCCAGTCAGCTTTTGTATGACTGCTATATACTCATTATGTTTCTGCAATTTACATTTATTATCATCTCAAGAGGAAATATGGGGATCATATTTTAGAGTTTAAAGTCAAAAACAAGACTCGTCTCGACGTGTCAGTGGGTAGAAAAACTGATGCATATAAGATCAACAGCGTTTCTAACAGAGCCTCGACTCACTGCTGACTCTGCCTGACGTGAGATGGGCAGTTTATAACCTTTAACATCCTAAAATGTAGTCAATATTTGGTCTGTGCTGGGCTCAAAACCCAACAGTGGAACCCACTGACAAAAAAAAAAAAAAACAGAAGAAAAGTGGACTAGGTCTGGTCTCTGCCTGACTGAGCTACGTATTAAAACACATCTGTAGGTGCTGATGAGTAACCGGGAAACGAAAAAAAAAAATCACTACAAAACACACGAAAGACATTTGCAAGTCATGTGATGAAGACACTAGCCCACAGCGACACCAACTGGAGGCCACGATATTTGGAATGTTGACGTATATCGGTATCTGTGTTTTTCTTTTCTTTCTTTTTTTTTTTTTTTTAAATACAACGGGCCGATATCAAGAAATCAGTTAAAAACTGGGTTATTCCTGCTCCGACGCTGCTGCCCCTCTCTCCAGCTTTGTTCCGCCCACAGCGCTATCTGATTGGTTAAGCAAGCCACAGTATGCGTAAGCCATGTGTGTCCTCACACACGGCACAGACGTAACGTTTTCTCGTGTGGACGAGCTCCGGAGAGCAAACACGTGTCGAAAGTATACGCAGAAAACTCTCCCGAAATTGTAATAAACATCCCAGTGCTCTAGATCTCACAACTACCGCTAACATTACAGTGAAGCAGCAGAATCACATAACAGCGGAGAAAACATTAGCGCCGGTGCTGCTAGCTCATAGCACCTTCCAACATGTCTGTGAATGACTTGAAAGAAGGTGCTGATAATATTGACAGTCAAACAGTCCGTGATAGTAAACGCATGTGTGTGAATGAGAGAGAACGCATTAAAAACCTCTGTTCACTTGTTTTATTGTAGGGAAACACGTTAAGGTGGAGGCTGATTAGTTTATACCATAACGTTAGTCGTCCGGTCTGGCTGTAAACACTCAGCAGACTATGTATTAGCAATGGGTTGAATGTATGTAATGTGCAGAATAGTGTGCGTTTGTGTGAAAGTCACATGACAAACTCTACAGCTCATGACTACGACAATAACTTGTGAGTCTAGGATCCATGACCTTCTGGAGCTAATTATTTTCCATTTGTTCCGTTAAATAAACAGGCTTTAGGCATTTAAACCAAGTTAAGTGTGTGTATTATTCAACAACATTTGTACGCCAATTTTTAAACTTTTACTGCCAATGAACATCGGCTCTCGGCCTCCTTAACAACTAATAATCGATATCGACCCTGAAAAACCCATATCGGTGGATCACCAACACAAACTACTTGTAGAATAACCAACAAAAAGGAGCGAGTGTTTCTACTGGTTGATGTTTCGCCTCATCTTCAGTTGTGCGATTTAAGGTTTTTAAGGACTAACAGCCATTTATAAAAACCACTAAGGTTTAGTAAGAAGCCAGGGTCTCGACAGGTTGCAGACAATTGAGCTCGAAGCTTTCAACCACCTTTTTGTTAACATCTCAATTTGTCTGCTGAAAATTAATCTACGTGTGATATTTTAATGTAAAAAAATGACATTTGTGCTTTTTTTGGCTAATTTTGATTTCAAACAAAATGGGCTCGGGCTCACCACCAACTGACAAAAAAAAAAATACTAATAAAAACAAAATTAGCAAAGAATTGACTAAATGATGAAGATGCACACAATGATCAAAAAATGAACCAAAAAACAAAATTATCCCATAAAATAAAAAAAATGTGAAGAAGCTAATCAAGAAAAGAATAAAAAAACAACCCTAAAAACTATAAACACTCAACATAATTAACAGAATATAAAAACAACTAATAAACACAAAAAAATCAACACAATATTCTACCAAATGAACAAATCCACATTTTCCCAACAGGTCGAAGCAAAATCAAAGTACGACGACCTTAACACAGGAATGTGGAAAATAAATTTCAATCAAATTGTGTGTTTATCAAACCTGACAAATTCAAACTTAGGCTGTTTGAGGACTTCTGAGGCTTTGTATTTATGAAACTGAATTTAAGATGAACAAGACGCCCACACTGGAGGTAAAACGAGCACTTTGGAGTCTGCTCGGCGTCGTCCCGTTAAACGGCGACTCACCACAGCGGCGGCGTCGGCGACTCCGAAGGCGGCCTTCTGTCTCCGTCCTGTGATGTAGCTGCTGTTCTCCTGTACCTTCTCCAGCAGCTGGCGCACCGGCTTGCTGTAATTGCCCACTTTGCATTCCTTCAGGAAGGCTTTCAGCTGCAGGGACACAGACGGGGAGTGTGAGACACAGGGGGGTGGGGGGGCATCCGGGCACCACAGGGTCGGTGGTCATTAAACCTGAACCAGGTGCTGAATCGGCGATTCAAACTAAAAGAGTTAGCCTGGTGAATTAAAACGTAAAAAGATTTCAAAGCCAAAAGGCGTGCATCTCCGATGTGAGGGAAGAAAAGTAGAATTTGGGCTTTAAATATATTCAAAGGTCACTGAAATCCAATGTACGTACTCATTCACAGTGTGGGAGAGTACTCTGCTCCGCTCGGACGTCAGGGCATATAGATCTAACACCACCAGTGTCCAACGTGAGAAACAACACTTTGGCAAATATGACAAGTTGGCGTTAATTTCGCTGCTGAAAAATTTTTGTCATCATGAACGTACTTTTGGGGAAGGAAATGAAACGAAAGCGAAAAATTAAGTCAGTAACTGAGACTAAATTGAGAGACATTTTCATCGACGAGACGAAATCCAATCAAAAAGGGGGGGAAAGATACGAGTGCAGACAAAAGAGCCGCGCGGAAAAAGGGAAGAGGCGGCACTGGATGAGAAGAGAACCAATCAGAGCGCGCCTTACTGAGCCAAGAGCGGAAACTCGCCACCGTTTTGAACGTGTTCCCGCGGAGACGACGGATGGAAAGGCCGAGAAGATGTCCACGGCCGAGACGCAAACGAGGGGAGATTCGTGACCGTTTCACGTTTGACAACGACGAAAACAAGACAAAGCGTAGCGCGTGCGCAGCGGAACACAACAAACGTCAAGAGACATTTACAGAATAACTATAAATGTAAATATACATAATAAATGTTAGGATATTATTAGGTTAAGGTTATGTGAAACCATCATCAAATGGCATTTTTATCAAGGAAAAAGTGATGAAACCTTATGTTACTTTTTACCGCGTCGCAGTACCTTCTTTAGTATTTACTGCTTCAAAGTCAATTAAAAAAAGCACAAAGTAAAAGTCCTTAAACATTTTCAAACACGTTGCATTAGTTACAGATGAAGACGGTGAATCAAGGGCAAAAAAGTAAAAACATCGCAGAGGTTCTGTTAAGTTCTACAAAGCAGGTGTAATTTCCTTCAGTTGCACAAGTTTAAATTAGAAAAAAAAAAACATTTGAATCTAAAATTGCTTATTATTTTTGTCAACTAAAATTAAAACAAATCAGCTGACTAAATCTAAAAATAAAACCAAGATTAATTTTAGTCAAAAGACTAACACTAAATTTAAATTTCTTGATGACAGTTGTAGTACTGTTGCTCGTCTCACTGGATGCAGCTGTGAAGTAAACAAAGAGGTCGTCCATACGGGGACGAGTTGAGGAGCATCTGCAGAACTTCGTAGTTGTGTTAGCGTTTCGCCCACGCGGAGCCCAGCGTTTTTCCCCGAAGCCACATGCGCCGACGCCGGCGGCTACAGAAGCTACCGAGCACGTTACGGCTTCTGCTCGTCTACAACCACCGTGAGCAGCAGGCGGACGTGGAGAAGAACATACACTACACCTCGTTTGTTTACGTCGCAAGCTGCACGTCTTCGTCTCCGTGGCGACTAGAGCATTTTCAGTGGTTCCGTGTGGACGCGTGCATTTATTGAGAAGATGCGGTAGTTTACGCAAAAGTTTTTTTTTTTTTACACGAAAAAGTAATAGATCGTTTGTCTCCGTGCGGACAAGGCCAAAGTTTGATTCAAATATTGCAGCATTTCCTCTGCAATGAGTTTGCTTATTACTCTTATTCATATCGTGTTTGCCAAGTTGTGTCAACATGATGGGCCCCACTGTTGGCTGTTCCAACTAAACTGGGACTGTTCTGACCTTGTTTGGATTTCACAGTGGGTTTTGGTGCAGCTGTCAACACAAACCATGAGGGGAAAAAAAAAAAACAGGTGATTTGTGGTTTCACTGTGTCAGTGCTAAGCTAACAGAGCTATAAAGTGAGCAAACGGAAACACAGATATAGGTTACAGAAACATAAAATGCTGGTGGACGTCAGTGATGCTTCTTTGCATCCTTCACATCATACACGTTTGACGTAAATGTGGCGACACTAGGAAAAGAGTTTGATAATATGACCTTTACCTTTTCTTTATTTTTACCTTTACCCAAAAGTCCCACTGAAATCAGAAATCTCTTTTACAAGGGAGGCCTGGCCAAGGCAGCAGCCATAGAAAATCAGAGCAATATAAAAATATACATGATACACACATGAATAAAGCACAGTGACACGTATTGAAGCACAGTGGCCTCTGAAGAAAAACCATGACATTCCTCCCTCACTGCATTCTTTAAGATACTCCTAAAATCATTAATGGATATTAATGTGTTTATTTGAATGACTTTTTAAAGATTATTCCATGAACATGGTGCGTGGTAGGACAATGCTGCTTTGCGAATGTCTGTCAAAGCTTGGGGGAGCTTTCGAGAGCAACCTGTTGGAGGTGGGTGGATGGTAACTACCGGAGC
Organism: Pseudamia nigra; assembly: GCA_029823295.1. Taxonomy (NCBI): domain Eukaryota; kingdom Metazoa; phylum Chordata; class Actinopteri; order Kurtiformes; family Apogonidae; genus Pseudamia; species Pseudamia nigra. The sequence continues at coordinate 520 of JAQQAE010003248.1, read as the reverse complement.
TGACAGAGATAATTCGAGTATTTCACCCAGCAAAGCTTTATAAATGAACATGTACCAGTGTTGTCGTCTACGAATGGTCAATGACGTCCAGCCAACTAGATCATAAAGAATGCAGCGAGTAAGAGATTTTGCATTGGACGCATGATGAACGGAGGGAAGGCTCCTTAAAGTGGATGAGGCTGCACACACGTATTAGTCAATAACGGACAGAAAAGTGGCTTCATCGAGTCTTTTCATTGCAGAAAATGTCAAAACATCAAAGCCACCCATTTTCAAATATAGTGGTACCTCACATAAAGAACTCTTCTGACAAAGAAAAATTCGTATACCAAAGAAAAAAACTGCAAAAAATGTCCCTTGCACAACGAAAATTAATCGGTTAACAAATAGTCAGCGGTTAGCCAAGCTAACAGAGGCTAGCGGCTAACAGCCGTTAGTTTGTGTTATGGACAGGCTGAAGCCATCGGGCAGCAGCGCGGGCATCAGGCAGCGGCGAGTCGAACACGTCGCTGCCCGATGC
>JAQQAE010003247.1:0-20578 GCA_029823295.1 Pseudamia nigra | reverse complement strand
TCCTCCTTTTCCATCCAAGCGTCTGTCCCGCCAGCACAGCTCCGTATGGCGGGTGGAAGACGTGAGCTTCAACCTGCCTCCAACGTGACAGCCAGCATTTGTTTAATGTCGCTTGAGGTTAAAGGGGAGGGCTGCCCCTCAGGGGCCCCAGTCGTGTCATAAACACCTCTAATTATCAATTTCTGCCCCTAATGTTGTGGAAAATGACCCTGGCCCTGCTCATCCTGCACCTGAAACATGTATAGGATGATATGCTTCCTTTTGTTTGCACGTGTCAGAGAGGAGAAGACTGCAAGTAGGAGAACACTGCACAGTAAGCAATAATACGAAAGAAAGCATCTGAAACAAGCTGGTTTTATATAACATTTCCTGACTTTAAGTGGTCCTCAGTTCAAAACTATGCATGAATGGTAGATTAGATTTCTTAAGATGAGAGTTATGAAGTTAGAACTGCACCGATCCTGCAGACATCCAGAGCAGCATTATTAGCTGGCTGTTAGTGTGCATAAGGGCCATCAGGACCGAGCTGGGTAATGAAGCACACTGGGGATCTGGAGTCTCTTTTCCACTCAGCCAAGATCACCTGGGCAGCAGAATAGGTATCAGGCTAACCTGTGATTACAGTGTATTATGCTCCCACCACAGAGATGACAGTTTAAACATGCTCCAGTGTGACGACTGTGGGTGACACAAAGTGGGGGCTGCTAACAGCCTCCTCGCTTTCTAATGCCGCACTGAAAACGAATGAGAATGAAAAAAGGGTGAGAGAGGTGGGAGGAGGTGAAGAGAGAAAAGGGGAGGGGGGGGGAGTCATTTCATTGTTATTCAAGAGGCTCCGGGTGAGGAGCACTATGATTCCACCAGGCCCCTTGACATAGCAGCCCTGTCTGTCCTCAATCAAAGCCAACGGCTGCAATTAATGGCAAAAATTAGAAACAATCACTGCCTCCCCCTTATTATCCTCAATTAGAGCGTACTAATCAAGGCCTGATCGCGCTCTGCTGCTCTCTCCAAACTAAATGTCAAACTTCATTATGGCCTGGCGTAGAAATCAAACGCCCCACATGCTATCACCCTCACATCAGGAGGCCAAGGCATAAAACACAGTGCCACAGGAGAAGGCTATCTGTGCATTAACTACCTGTGTCCTGATATGCAAACTTAGAGTGGAAAAAAGCTCTTAGGCGTAAATTACTGCATGGTAGAAGAGAGCTGTGGCATAAATTCCTTAGACAGCAGCATAAAGGAAAAGTGCTGCAAAGTTTGTACGAAGGCCTATGTGTGGGAAGCAAGGACAAAAGTAATTACATAATAATAATTAGTCATGCATTATCTAGATTTTGATATTCAATTGAGAAAATATTATCTATGCTTCAACTAAATATATTTACTTTTAGACACTTGCACAATAAAAATACATGTTAAGTATTAATTCAATTCAACTATAACAGACTAACTGCTGATTTCTTAGCTACCTACCATATTGTGTCTGCGATTATGCCATGATTCCCATTTTGACTGTTAGAGCCATGTGAGTTTAATTCAGGTACAAAGACTGAGATGTGTCCACGGAGAGCAGCATCTAAACAAGCGGCCATGGCATTAAGAATGGGTGTCTTTATGAATGGAAGCAATCGAAAAATTGGGCTGAGATTTAATCAAAAATTCTGCGCTCAATATTCAAGAGACGTTCCTACCTCTGCTTCTGCCTTTGCTCAATAGGTTTACAAATGAGGACATTCTTTAAATAATATGGAAATGGTTACCTGGCTAAGATGCAGTCATTCTTCAGTGAGCCATCAATCTGCTGTTTTTGCATCTGAGAATCACATTTTATGTTAACCTGCAACCTTCACCAAGGATAATGGAGTGATTGGTTGAAGTCAATACAAATGGCAAAACATGAGCAACCTTCACTGTGGAACACCCTCTATTGATTATTGAAGGTACATTAGGATGAAAGATAAGGGGGCCACATTTCAATCAAGTACGGTTTCTGATAGAGCTGTCACACAGTTTATACCACAGACGTATTTATGTTTTATAAATTGTAAAGATTCATAAACAAAGAAGATACTCTAAAAACTTTTCGAGGTACAAACTGTTCCCTTTGAATTCACGCACTGGCTGCACAGATTACAGACAATGTATCGATCATTTGACACAATGTTTCTGCTATTATTTTCAGCTCATTTGCCTCATTCAAGCTCATTTGTGGTTACCTTAAGAGTAGCATGAAAATAATTGGAGAAAATAAAATAATGGAGCAAATTGTGGCTCTGATTTAGTTGAAGACTGGATGCTGGTTAATGAGCTATGTTAATATGGAGGGCTTTTCAGTTTACCAAACATGAAGATGGGAAACTCGAGTCTTCTTATTTCCACAGAACAATGTTTGAGGATTTTTATTTGTCCTCTGATGACCAGCAACCAAATGTTCCCAAACATCCAGTGTGACGCCTTTTTATCCCACTCGACAGCTACACAAAAATTCACACATACACAACACATACTCATTTATTTGAGGACCCCACGAACCTGAGTAATTCTGCTTTGGGCATGCTGCTGATGGGAGACAGGGGTAGGGGGTGATGGAAATGCCTGCGTCCAGGCAGAATTGATCGTTTGGCAGCTCCAAATGAGAGACAGGCTTGTCTGCGGAACCACAAGGGCCGTGCAGTTGGACTCCAGCAGCGCTCGTAAAGTGCGCTCTTTAAACTGCCGGGGCCCCTGGGAGCCCATGGGGAGGGGGGGAGCCGCCGCCGTGCTAATGAGAACTACCAGAGTGCAAACATGCATGGAAATGACTGTTATTCTGTTGATGTGCATTTAAGTGCTTTTTTACTGCCAACCACAAAGAGAGGGAAATAACTGGTGATGAATGGTACCCCCGAAAAGCATTCATTTTCCTCTTCAGAAGAAAAGAGAGGAAAACAGAGGAAGGAGGGGTGCAGAGAGTAAGATGGAAGGTAAAGACAGGATGGAAAAGGGGGGGCAGACGTGCATGGTGAATATATTATTTTACTTGACTCAAATACAGTGACAAGGTGCAATGTGACACAGAGGCTGGAGATGCATCAATGGCGGAAAGTTAACCTTCACTGTTCCTCTCTTCTGAACACGCGCCTCACCGCTTGTATCAAAAGAGCAGCAGATACAAAAGGTCACAGCGATCACAGCCCTGATCACCTAATTATGAAAATGAGCCTCGCTCCACCTGTCTGACAAAATCAGGAAATGGCATCTCCATCAAGCCACACCTCTGGATCACATTTTTTTTGTCTCTGTTGTAATAATACATGAATTTTAAATGCACAACCGTGTGAGGCATACAAACGAAGACTTATTTTCATCTTACGGGCACCGCTGCTTGTACTGGTGTTGATGGCTTCATTCCACTGGTCGGCACTGGACACGGAGAAGGAGCGTTGGTGCATACCATCTTTACTGCCGCCGAACACCGAACCGCCCGTCTGGAGGGATGTGCTGCTGTTAGAGTGAGGGGCGCCTGGGAAAAAACACAAACATCAGAAAGTGAACCCTAACTCCTCGAAATAGTAAACATATTCAGAGTAAAATAAAGAAGTGATGGTGATGTAATTTGTTTTTTTGTACTTCGAGTGTCACCGATTCCACCTTACTTGGGAACATCACTCCGTCAACCCACCCCTTCACACACACACCCCTCTCCCTCCGCCTCTGCCTCTAATTAGCCCTTAATTAACAAGATACACTCTGAACGCTAATTATCTCGCCTCATCCCTCTGACTGCCACATCGATCTCCACTGGCGTCAGCAGGCGTTCTCCCCCTAACTTCCAATCAGGCGAGCCACGGACGCCTGGCTCTCTTTACTAATTCATGGGCTAGGCTGCGCCATGTGGGGTCCTTCCCTCCTGTTTGCGAGCAGTTGCTACAGCATCCTAACTACTCTGAAAAACTCATTCACGCACTTCAGTCACGTGAGAAGATTAAAGCTGAAGCTGGGAATGACATTGAACTAAACAGAGGAGTATTTTAATGTATCACGCGCTCGAAAATATGAATTTAAAATTATGTGGTGCGAGGTTAAATATGGTTAAATAAAATTTAACCAGTCCCATTAGCGCTGAAAGGTTAAAAATTTCACGGATTTGTTTTGATTTTCTCACCGAAGACATCATGTCTTACAGGTATCACACATCAAGGCCTTTTATTCAATAATTACAAGAGAATATCAGTTTCTGATTGAGGTGACAATAACAGAAAATATAGTGTGTGGGTCGTGTGTAAAGTAAACTAAGCGGCACGGGTGCTTGTTAGGATAATATGTCCTACTCATTATCTAGAGTAATAAGTGTATCAAATTCACATAATCATGTCTAATTAGTATCAGTAATTATCTTGTTGGGCCCAGGAATATTAATCTTCAGGTCCCAGAGGGGAGGGAGCAGAATCGCAGCAAGAATGGGAGAGAGAGCGAGGGAATCATGCTGAGGAGCACTGACTAAATTAGCATGCTGAAATCAGAGCAGAAGAAGAGGAAGAGAAGGAGGAGGAGGAGAGGGGAGCTGAGAAGTACTGAAAAGAAAATGTGAAACTTTGCTTTTGAACGATAAGAACGGCGAATCATATAGAAGATCAGCGTCAACAAAAAGTCTTCTGATTGCTGTGACAGAATGAAAATGTGCTCAGAAGAATATGTAGAAATATTTTTATGAAGCTGTATGCACAGTAACAATGCCATGCGTCACAGATTACAGGTTGATCATTCAGATGCAACATCTTAACCAGGATTACTCTTCTGCTATTACATTTGACTCATGCCTTAAAATTGCGAAAAAGAAAAACACTGTTCAATAACTATGAGGCAACTTCTATTGATACTTAAAATTCAACAATCACCTCTAATTGTCAAATTGGATGCTAATGATTAATGAATTATACATGGCTGTATCCATTAGTCCCCAGAGACCACTTCTGCATAAAGGGGAGGATAATGTAATTACAGTGGAGAAATAATCAGCTTGTGGCATTAAAAGAGCAGTGTACTCGCAGCTCCAGCCAGGCCTGACTCAGGCACATATCAGAGCTCCAGCACGTTCGGAGATCGATACTGTGAGGGATGTGACACATGCAAATCAAAGGCCAAAATTCAGAAATCCAGTGAGCCGTGGGAGAAGTGAAGTACACAGCGTAGAAAATATAATGTGAACAAATACAAAATAGATGAGGTATTGACACTATATTGTTTAAGGCCTAACTTTCTATTTTTCTCACTAACACTAGACCAGTCACTGGGTCAAATTTACCCATAGCTGTTTTTCACTTGCACACTACACAATTTCATGTATAGTTAAATATAATCCATATGAATACTGATTAAAAATATAGACATTTATACCTATAACAACCACTGTGTAAAATTTGAAATGTGGAATGCATTTATTTTAGCAACACTTGTTTTGAAACATTTCAAACTTTTAGGTGGCAGCATTTACCGTGCAGTTTTATCAGACCATCTGTCCTACCCAGCATCATGAAGCGCTTTAATGTGGACTCTTTCCTTTTCAGTGAGTTCTCCACCTTTTTCCACTTTGAATAGGAGGGAGGAATTTCAAAACAAATCCACATTTTCATACCAAATTTCAGACACCACACTTATCTGAGAAGTTGGACATTAAACTCATTTTTGTATTTAGGAATGCAAGTAAATAACTGTAGGTTAGCATCTTGATAAAAAAATAAAAATAACATGCTTTCCTTTTCTTGTGCTTTTTGTAAAATAGCAAACTCGAAAATTCATTCATAATTGTACTGTACCAAAAAAATATTATTTTGATTAAAGAACTTGTGCATACTGGTGGATTAACCAGTACAAAAACATAAATACTGATTTTGGTCATTATTAATTTGCGTGTGATCTGAAAAACATGTCAAGCCATCTGTAATGGTTCACAATAGAAACCAAACATATATGCAAGTATTTTCTTTATTAATTATAACACACAGCAGATGATTCAAAATCATATTTTATAAGTTGAAACATTACTTTTTGAAGAGAATTAACTTAATACAATGACAATTTTGTGGACTTTAAAGGGTGCTTGGGTAAATTTGACCCATTTGGTAGTTTTAGGTATATAGGAAATTCCTGGGTTCTAGTGATACGGATGCTGCCACTTGTTCAATCCCACAAATCAGCTATTTTGGATTAAATTCACCAAGAAAATGACTGAAAACTTTCAAAAAAGTACAAAATATAATGAGTATTTCTCTGTGACTATATCATAATGTGTATAAAGCGATAGCACAAAGCCCATAGAGTGTTCTGCAGGCTATCCAGAGCTGGGGTGTTAAGTAGAGGCGATGGATTAGCGGGGAGCAGCGCTGCCTTGCTCCTCATTTCTCTTTAGGCCGGGCCGTCAGTGGGCTGATGAGCCATGACGAGGCCTGACCCCTCCGTGGAGTTGTTGCCATTATGTACAAGTAGTGGGATAATGAAGCATTCATGCTAATGTGGGCCGGGCAGCACATCATCTGTGGCTGTGTAATCCACCACCATCATCCCAACCAACGCCCAGACACCCCTCGACACACCACACCCCCACTACTGCTGTCGCCAGCCTCCGCACATGTCATTCAGCCATTTAGATTTATGCTCACACACTTTTCATTTCACCCAGATGGAGATATTACTTTAACCCCGTAGGCAATAAAAAGACAATTTTATTTAGTCATTATCTCATTTTTTTCTGTTTTACTTTTCTGATGTGGTTTACAATGCTCAGAGGAAGCTTGCAGAAATTCCCAGATTACACCTGCTGATATGCTACAGTGCTGAGTTTATTTGGCTTTGAACACAGTGGAAAACTAAACTTAAGATGCTGTATTTCCTGTCAGTGAATTTGGTTTGAATGCACACTAATATTCCAATCTCACATTATATTGATCCATATTATGTAACAACCATATTCCATTTGGATATTCCAAACAGTCTTTTATTGAATATTTTCTGATTACCATCTGGGGGATGTGCTGCTATTATTCATATTTTTCTTTGGATATGAATACTTAGCGTTCAGAATATGCATCTCCGTTGTTGATTTTGTTACAATTTGTAATAGACTGTTTACAGGCACTGAACAGTCTGACAAACCTTTAAAGCTGGGCGGGGATGCATGTGTAAAACAAAATCCCATAATTGTCGTCAGAGAGAGAAACATAGCTAGGGGTTTCTAGAAGTGCACGAATTGTGGAAAGCTGATCTTTCCAAGCGTGTGTTTAAAGGAATGAAATCAATAAAATAAGTCCACAACTAATTGAAAACTTTCACAAATCTCAGATTAATACTAAGAAGCAAACAAGCACGAGCACTTTTAGTCACTATTCCACATTGTGCCATGAAAACAGATGTGTTGAAACATTGTTAGTTGGAGTTGTCAGACTAGTAAATAGCTTAGAGTGTGTGTTATTTATAAAAATAAAAGGCAATGTTTGTATCTTTTTCAAATTTCTTCAGTCAAAAATTCTCACAACTAATGATTACTGTACTGTTTACAGACTCTGATGCATTGGTAATACCATAAAGGTCCAATGTTGGCACTGGTTCTGTTCAATAAGCACGCAGAGACTGTGTCTGCATTATGAAACCGAGTAAAGAAGGGAACGGGCTGAACACCTTCTCTTCTGAAATCTCCACCTCTTTTACATGCATCTCTCCCTCTCTCTCCTGCAGGATTGATTAAAAGTGACTGGGCCCATTAATACTTTGATACAATGTATCTGTCGCTCGTGACACGGCAGGATGCGTGTTAACAGGGAGGATCATATTTAAAATGGTTCCGCTCAGCACCCAGCAAAGGAATTAAACCTGGCTTGGCAAACTCGTGGGCGCATGCGTTCTCTCATTTACTCTCTGTCTTCTCAACCTCTCCTCTTCATCTTCCCATCTCCCCCATCCTCTCTCCGCCCATCCTTCCCTCCGTTGCTATCCCTCTTCTCCAAGTGATTATAAAGGTCTTTAGATCTAAGGAATGAATGAATTACTAAAGGCAAAGACAAGGCTTGTGATTTGGACAACATGAATGAAAAATTACCCCTTTGTTCCCTTCATCAATTGCATGTCTAATGAAATCAAAATCCCGATCGCATAATCAGAAGAGGGTCCTCCACCCGGAGAGAGACCTGATGTGATTTGTAACCTTTCTTTTCCTAAGTGGAGATTAAGGCAAATCTCCCTCACATTGTTCCCTGATGCACAAATGGATAGCTATTAAAAATCTTGGGAATCTGTCATTGCACACGAGGAGAAAACAACAGGAAGAAAGAGAATTTAAAGTTAAAAACCAGTTGGTGCTGTTTTCCTAAAACCTGGTCTGACCTGTTTTTTTGGGGCCCTTTGTCTGGTGACCCGCTGACTCTCCTAAACCCACCGCTCAAGGTGAACACTTTGTGGGATGGAACAACCTCGATGCTGTGTCCTCTGCTCTGTAAACTCTTACATCTTTCTGCTTTTGACTGATTAACCCATTCAGAGGTGGCAGCACCTTGGCCGGCTTTGACTCTAACCTGCCTGGACAGTGCGAACGGTCCCTGCTGACCCATATTTGGCACCATAACCACCGTCAGCCACTTAGCTTTTAGCCTGAGCAATGGAAACACTTTGCCCATTTTGCAGTCGATGAAGGACCCGGCTCCCTCTGGAGATCACTTTGCTAATTAGTATTAATTACTCTTAATCCTAACCCCTAAATCCAATCACTGGCTTCCCCTCTGTATGCCTGCCAGGCTCTCCACAGCCTCCGGTGGCACAGCTCTCTGGGAAAAGCTCTATTTTTAAACCTGAAAGGTGGAAAAACCCTGGCATGATACTGGTTGAAAACAATTAGGTCAGTGTCACAGCAGCGTTATAAACCAGGATAAACAAACCCTGTTTTTTGTGATATCATTACTTTAAACATGTGCTTGATTAATTTTTAATTCCCTGTTTAGTAATTGCGTGAACATTAATAGTTTTCTCATAGATGGTCATTAAGGCATCATTGTGGATACTGTGAGGTGGCTAATCAGCATGAATGTAACATATAGAAAGCACATAATTACCCTGTTGGGGCCCATTTTTATGATTAATTGCAACTGAGGACAACAAAAATGAGTACAGTAATAAAAGGCTCATTGTGTAGCTATTATACAGTATATTATACCTGAAATGTGTTAATTAGCCTGTGTGGCACGCGATATGTTACACTTTTACCTACCATGTGTGTTCTTTTACTATGGGGGAAATGTACTGTTATCACTATGCTCTTAATGTCACAACTACATAATAATGTTTTAAAAGAATATCTATATACATACAGGTTCAGATGTGGATGTCAATTCCAAGATAGACAGACAGACAGACAGACAGACAGACAGACAGACAGACACTTTATTGATCCCACATAGGGAAATTCACAAATACACACAGGATAATAATACACACCTCAATGTGGTTATGGCAGGTGATGCTGGTGGAATTTACAGGAGCTTCATGTTTTAACGATTGATACAACTTTATATCTCAAGTTTCTAATGTAAATGTTTTCAAGCTTTGATCAAGCACAAAATGCATTGTTCATGCTATAACGTATTGCATTTGGCCATATAACATTAAATTACATTAATCTATTAGTCTAGTGCAGTGATCTGCAACCTTTGCAATCCAAAGGGCAATTTTTGAACAGAAAGAAAATAAAAGCCACAAAAAAAAATAGTCAAACCCATTGCGTATCACATGACATGACATGTTTTTAGCTGGCAACCTGTTAACACCAGTTCAGCTGTAATTTGATTCTATTTTTGCTCATTTTTTCATTTTTCAGATTGTTTGGTTTGTCCATGATTCATTTTTTAAATTACTTTATTAATTTTTGTGAATTTTTGTTCCCTTCCTGGATTACTTTGGTGAATTTCATTTTTTTTTGTGAATCATTTCACTCAATATTTTTTATCTTTTATTTTCTTGTTTATATTCAATGACTTGACTATTTTATTCACTTTTTGTGATTTTTTTGTCCTGACTATTTTGCTCAGGTCCTACTCTTGCATGATTTAATTATTAGCATTAACCTTGTCACTTTTCAACCAGTTTTCTCTTCATTTTTGTTCACTATGCAGTCCATTCATTCTTTATGTTGATTTAGTGCTTGTTTTTGATTTATTAAAATGTGTTACTTCTGTCACTGGACAAAGCCACAGGAGAGGCGCTCAAGACCCACATGTGGGCCTGAAGCTGCAGGTTGCAGACCCCTTGTCTAGGGGCAGCCTTAACTTTTTGTTTCTAGAAGTAACTACTTTTTTCATAAAGAGACCATGTTATAATGCAGTTGGCTGGTACAATAAATTCTGCCTACACAGTTTATCAGTTGCATATTCTTTCAGCAGTCAGAAGGTGACGTAACTTTATAAACGTAAGGGTAACTTCATAGCCCAATCAGCGTTTTTAACGGCATTTTAAAGCCAAACTTTATAAAGACTCACTCAAGTTAAATCTGACAATGTAAGTAGTATCACTTCATACCTGTGTTTCCGATGCCCAGCTGCAGGGTGCTACGGTCCTTGGTCAGCCCGTTGGTTTTGGGACTCGCGGTCGGAGCAACAGTGGCCACGGCTCGGGGCGGTCGCTTCCCTGGGACTTTGACCGTTGTCCTGAGCAGGTCGATCTCTTTCCCGTGCACATTCTGCATGTAGTCCTAAAAAAGGTAGAAGAAAAAAAAAAAAACCAAAACGTTCACAACACATGAGATTAGCAGACAGCCTTAGTTCTATATAAATATTCTTTCATTCATATACACTAAGACCAACAAGAATCCAGGACTCATGAAAGGAAAAACAAATTAAAAGATGATTCAATTTCCATCCCCATTAGTCACTACCCATCTTGTACCTTCCACTAAGGGTGTGTGATAGTGGAAAAATGATTGTAAAACCATTATAAATCACCTGAGCCCACGCCGTTGCTCCAAATAGCGAGATGTTGGGCTTAATGAATGCAAACAGTCTCATTCTCTTTCAATTTGGCCATTTGATTTGGTTTAAAGCGACTACCGCCCAAATGTGGGAAGCCAAGGTGAAAATCATTGGGCTCAGCAGAAAAAAGACCCAGATAGAGGCGAGCTCGGCCTTTGCTGTCCCCCCACTGGCTCCTCCGCTTTATTACTGTGTCATAAAGCACTCATTTCTTTCCCAAGCCTCCTCGCTAATTACCCAGTGAGCGCTCTCATTTCATTTTATTGCTGGAATTAACAGCCAGATCGAAGCGTGCAAAGCTATTAAGATGTGTGATTAAGCCACATTCAATTAGTTTCTACAAACAATTTAATTGATGTAGCAGATAGAATTAACAGAAGGTGATTGTGTGGATGGCTTGGCTGACTGCGAAATTAAAGGTTCCCCTCTTCCACTCTCAGTCTGCCTCCCTCCCTCTTCATTCTTCCCGCTCTCCTTTTCTCAATCTCTCTTCCCCTTTTTCTTCCTCACTCTTTCTCTGCTCCACTGCTCTAAATGAGTTCGAGCTGTTACCGTGCTAATGTAACTGTCTCTCTTATTTCACCTCCCTCCGTAAGTCAACAGATTCATAGATTCAAAGATTGCCCCGATGACCTGTAATAGCTGTAATGATCAAGAGATAGCCTGTTCAGTCAATTACATACATCACTGTAGCCCGCCGCTGCTTTACTAATAACCGCTTGTAAATTAAACCACTAACACACTGTCAGTACAACAAGGCCACGCACAAGGTTCACGTCTTTAACTATCGGCCTTGTTCTCAAAGTTTGAGCCGTCTAATTGCACTCGAGATGTTGCCAGTGTAAAATTCTGAGAGATAAAACACATGACTGGTTGTATAACCCCATTACCAAAAAAGCTGAGTTACAGTGCAAAATGTAAGCACAGATATAATGGGGTCATTTGCAAAACATTTAAGTGTTTAATTGAAAATAGCACAAAAATAACATATAGTATGATGAAACAGAATTATTATTATTATTATTTTGAAAATTTCATGTTCATTTTGAATTCGATGCCAGCAGCACATTTTTAAAAAATCTGAGTCAGGGTCATGTTTACAACGCGCTTCCATCACCTCGTCTTTTACACTCTTAGGCGTTTGAGAACTGACGAGATCGAAGGGTGTAATTTTGAAAGTGGAATGTTTTCCCATTCTTGCTTGATGTAGAATTTCAGCTCTAAGGGTTTAATTTACCATACATCATTATATGTCATATATTTTCAGTAGATGACAAGTCAGGACTGCATGCAGGCTAGTTTAGCACCTAGACTCTTTTACTACAGAGCTATGGAATGCCAGCAAAATGTGGTTTTACACTGGCTTCCTACAATAAACAAGGTCTTCCCTGAAAAAGACATCTGCTTGGCAGTGTATGTTGCTTCAAAATATGTATGTACATACTGTTCAGCATAAATGCTGCCTTCACAAATGTGCAAGTCATCAATACCATGTGCACTTATGCACCCCCATAGCAACACAGATGCTGGCATTTGAACTGAACACTGATAGGTGGATGGTACCTCTCACAGAGCAGTGAGAACCTCAGCACCTGTACTTCAGAATGACTCTTTCTGCGATGCTCTTTTTATACCCACTCATGTTGCCATTTGACCTAACTGACTGTGAAATGTTCCACAAGGTATGTTGATTATTTTTTAGACATTCTGCAGCATTTTCAGTTTTTTGTGACCCACTGATCCAACTTTTTTGAAATGTGTTCAAATTCAATATGGGCATATCATTTTTTTAAATTAAATTTCTCACTTTCAACACTTTTGTGGTAGTATATTCAATTAACTGTGGAGTGGCAATGGTTTGCAAATCAGCACATTTTGTTTGTATTTACATTTTACACAGTGACTCAACTTTTTTTAGAAATGGGATTGTACGAGTGAGAATGATGGACGGGATTTTGGAGTACACAGGCAGGACATTTCTGTGTGTGGCACCAGGCTTCTGAGCTGTCTGCTGCCAGCCAGCCGAGTGTTTAAGAGGTATTAGCGGCCCAGCGGGATTCTGACAAAGATGGATGTGGGAGGCTGGTCAGGCTCTGCTGCCATGCAGTGAGAACCATTATAAATACAAGCCAGCGTGGAGTCTGGGCGCGGCGGGCACACAGCAGCACAGCCATGTCTCCATTAGCCGGCACCGGGGATGGGCTCCACAGGGGGGCGGATATGACCACCAGGATACCCCATTTCTTAATACTAAGGCTAAAGTCACATCTATTATATGCAGCAATTAGGATCAAGCAAATCATAAGCCTCGGGCTGGGCAATAAATTGATAATTATCATACATATGATTTATTGTGATTAGGACTGCACAATTTGTCGTTATATTGCAATCATTGTGGGCAACATTGTGATTGTGATTTTGAGACAATTTGACTGGTTGTCAAAAGAAAAACACATACTGCTCCTTTAGAAACGTCCAGTCAAATATACACACTGGCATAGCCCCCCCCCAAAATAAAAAAAAATTAGAAGAAATATAAGAAATTCAGCGGATACAAAAGCATGGTGTGACTATCTACTTACAGGTTTCATACTGGCTGTATCACTAGACAACAAAGGATGTGTTGTTTTTCCATTTCCTCAAATCAGACGACCGCAAATACTCTTAAATCTGGACCTATAGTATGCAATTAAATATTCTTTTTTTAATTATGTAATTTAACAGGCTGGTACTGGAGGTACACCTATGGTGTGTTTAATTGGGCAGCCCTAATGGTGATACATGGTTTTTGTGTATTTATTACAATGTCATGCATCAATATGTTGTTTTACTTGATTCTAATCATGTATATTTAAATGTAAAACACAGATTTTAATATCTTCCACAACACAAATCAAAATACATACAATAGAATTCTAAATTAAACTTCTAAGTCATTTTGCATCATATGTAATTATTGTGTCTTTGTTTTCAACTTTTACATTTTTTTCATCTTATGTCATTTTTGTCTTTAATAAATTTTCAGCTTTGGGTTTTTGTTTTTTAAACGGTTGTCACCTTCTTGCCACTTTTTCATCTCCTACATCTTTTTGCATATTTAAGCCTGTTTTGTGACTTGCATCTTGTTTAACTTTATCGTTTTTTTTTTTGTCTTTTCTGTCATTTTGTCTTGTTACTGAGCCTTTAAATGTGAATAAAATAATACTATTTTGATATCAGTAATGATTGATATGAAAATATGTATCATGACCACATTTTTGACCATGTCACCCCACTCAGCAGGATCTGTTCAATATGTGTAAATGTAATCGTATCAAGAAAATTGTGCTCTGCGATTGAAAAAGTCCTGCATTAAAACGTCTGGCAGCACCCTCGACGACAAACAGTGCTGTAACAAACACATAAAGCTGACTGGAAAAGAAACAGGAGGGAAGAGTGCAGAACTTACATGTAAACTGGGGTGGTAAGTGAGGACGCCATTATCACACAGTGTGACATATTTCTTTTTCCACTCCTTGTTGAGGGATTTGCCACTTCGCTTCAGAAGGATTCCCTGTAAGAGACGAGGCATCACAGTGAGCATCTGCTCTTTTCAAAGCAGCATGGTGGGTGAGAGGATCCATTATGAGTGTTAAATACCATAAAGCAGCATTATTATTGTTATTACACATTAGATATGGTGTTTACGTTGAGCATTTTCTCTGCAGTAATTCATAAAGCAAACAAATGTTTCAAATGACAATTATGACACGGTAAGGAAATAATAAGATATAAAATACAATAACAGTTTGAATATTTAGACATGCCTTCTTGTCTGATCTGCAGTTGATTTTCATTTATAACTATTCTCAGTTCACTTAGATAATTGTGGTGAATTAGTTCAATTAAAAATGTCAGTTTATATTGAAATATGCCAGTTATAATATCTCTCTACCTAAAGATGTTCAGCGGACATGTCTCTGTATATTAAATTTTAATTCAAAGCCCTTTCAGTTCAGTTAAATAACCTTTAATCCAGAACCCACAGATGTTGACTTTACAATCCTATGTAACAAAGAAGAGCTTCTTCAGCAAACTGTAAGAAGCAAGTTTTGATATTTTTGCTTTAATATACTAAAAACATCAATCGTTTATCATAAAAGTTGCCTCATTTTGATAAACTGATGGATTGCTTGGCTACCTGTTGCAGCTGTATTTATTAAACAGGCTTAATTAATGCTCCAGTCTGGTGACCATTTGAACCGCCAACACTGGCCATGCTCCTCTGGCACAGTGACCATTCAGGAACAGAGACAATCCAATTTGCCAGACCTCCTCCCTGCATTCATACACATTACATGCTGAACTCTGGAAGACCTCTCAATCCTGGGATTAGGGAGTGTGAGCTCCCCTCTTCAAAGCCCACTCAGCTCTTATTCTATTCTACTTTATCTTCTGGGGCCTTTCAGGGCCTCAGATGCTTTCCTTATCTGTTGAGTAAATCCACTGGTAAACAATGCAGTTCCTCTGCTGGAGGTGGCCAAACACTGCTGAGTGCAAGGGCCAGGAGGCTCTCTGGGGTTAAACACTGAGGAGGGGCCCGCTTAATTAGGGGATTAAGGCAGGTCAATGTTTGTGCTTTTACAGCCAGGGCCTGTGTGTGTATGTGATCTGAAAAGAGGAGGTAGATGGTCAGTGTTTTGCTAGGCAGGCCCATCCTGCAGGCTTTAATCCTGATTAACACATCAGGAAGGGATGACCCTTGGTGACCTGGGCACCAGGCTGTTTGCCGACAATCATCCTAATCCAAACCCCAATTCATGTGGGGAGAGGGAGGAGGGAAGGCTTCTGATTTTTAGCCGCATGCTGGGACTCAAGAGTTTGCCCTTACGGTTAGTTGTGTGCACATTCAACAGAACACAGTGGGATAAATATTAAAAAATACACAAAATGTAATGCAAGCAGTACCTGCACAGTAGGCTCACAGTGAGTGGTAAATGTCGTGTGCAGGCATTAACATTTATTTAAATTTCAGTTTCCAGCTCCTAATGTATTTGCTAATGTGCACAAAATAAAAATTTCTCCAAATCATAAATGTTAAATAGGAGTAAAGTCTCATTCTCAATAATGGGACGTGGAATAATGAAGGGTCAGTGGTGATTTCAATGTGCGGCTAAAGTGCTACTAAAATCAATTCATTTATTTAAAAAAATGAAAATCTTCAGTATCGGCAACTAGTGCTGGGATTTATTAGAGACTTTTGGCTTAAGCTTCTACTTTCTTCCACTGTGAGGAGTAAAAAAGATACACTAAGCAGTTATAAAAGATTTTTAGTAAAAACTGAATGTGAAAACTTCAGTAGTCAAAGCAAAGTGTTGATTGTCTCCAGCAGGAATATGTCCTTTCATGAACCGCTATTGTGTTTGCACAGTCTCAAAGGTAGTAAAATGTAAATAATTGTCAGTGACTGAGTCTTTTCTCAATGCACCTGACGTAGCACTCCAAGGGGTTTCTAGTAGTGAACTGTGCTGTATAATTTAGAGTGTCTTTGTAAGATACTAAGATACAAATACAACCTCTTGTGCTATTACTGTTGCTTATTACATACAATTACATATAAATAACAAGCCAATCCCTATCATTTCTTAAAACTAATAGTATGTTTTATGAATTTTCAGGAATAAATGTTGTGTCTTTCAATCAATACTGCAGACCGTCCAGATTCTTCTCATTTTCATCAATAAAAAGAGCTGTAAACACTTCCAAATGGCTCTCTAATCATACACAGTAAATGATCCGGTCACAAGGCCTCTGGCAACTTTATAATGTTTTACAACCAAATATGTTGCTCATCTTGTGGTTTTACTGAAGCATACACAAATCTATACATACAATCAGGGCAGAGCTTCATATATTAATCAGTGCTGTGAAGCAGATCAATACAGATACTTAGAGAAATCTGTGCAAGTCTTTACACATGCAAGATAATTTTTAAGATGTTTTATTTGAACAGCAAGCCATTATGAGTGCAATATATCTCTGATAATCTGTGTCGCTTTCAGTAATTGAAACTTGATTTAAGATAATTTGTCTTAATTGTTCTGTCACTTGCCACGATAGACGGAGCAGTGTAATCTTCATGTCATAGTTGGATACAACAGCTACAAGGGAACGTGTGTGAAGCCCAGCGTTTCACACACTGACACACACAAAAAGAGACGTGCGAGTCCAGGCCGCGCAACATAAGGAAACAGGCGGACTGTCAGGCATGCTCAGTGTGTCCACACAATTGTCATATCTCCACAGAGGAGATAGTGTCTTTCCATTCTTTTGTCGGGAGTACCAGGAGAAAAGCTGCATCCTGCCACTGCGCTTGACTGATAGGCTGGTCCTTTGTGGCAGGCCAGGGAGAAGGGAAGGAGGAAAAAAAGTGTGTGTTGGGTTGGAGTAAAGAGGACTGCAGGGGTGGAGGGGGGTTGTGATGGGGCAAGAATTCACTCACTGCTGGCAGCTCCTCAGCGGTGAGTGCATTGTTACCCTCACTCACTATTTTTTATAGAAGGAGGGGGGTGGGAGCAGAGAAGGGAAAGGGACAGGGAGAGGGAAAGGGGGGAGCATGCGGTGTGTAATTTGGCCCGATGGGGTGAGGAGGGGGGTGATAATTAAGCTCACATTGACACTTTGATCTCCTTGATTGTGCATTTGACTGGCCTCGAGATCAGCTAGTCACACTGCTGCCCTCCTTCCCCCCGCTACCTCCCTTCTAAAGCCATCTGAAGCCACTGCTATAACCCCCCTGCTTCTGAAAAATCCTTTGTAGATAAAGGGGGGTGGCTTATCTTGTCAAAAGTTGCCATGATACTCAGGGAAATTGGCCCTGGACTTTAAAAGGCAACTCCCTGTAATGTAATGGAGAAGAATGAGAGAGTTTCCAGTAAAGATTGCTCAGAGGGGGATTTTTCTCACCTTTGCAAGCCAACCTCTTGCTCAACTACAGTCACATTCTACAGGGAATCACACACACACACTTTACTAAGATCAAATGGAAATGTAAACCAACAAAATTTTAAAGGAGACACGTTGAAAAAGATTAGGTTTTGTGCTTTTGCCATAATAAAACAAGTCTGGAAGCTCTAAAAATAAAGTATCAAAATTTCAACATTAAGGAGAAAAACACGCAGCCATGTTTCAAATATTTGGACCTGAAACAAGACTTTAATGCATCTAAATATTTGTGATGTCACAAATGTACAATCACTGGCCTCAGACAGTGTTTCAGGACAAGATCCACTGAAATCTTCTGGTGGTGCTGGGGAGTGTACATGTTGGATCCATGGCACAGACAGGGAAGGGGTGTTGTCAATGGAAGCTTTTTTTGTTTAAAAGAGACATGGTAAAAAGTAACATCTCATATCTTTTCCCAATATGTCTCCTTTAAACTAAAAAACAAGCTCCTGTTGACTGTCATCCCTTTCCTGTCTGTGCCGGGGAGTCTACATGTTGGAATCCATGGCACAGACAGGGTGCAGGTCGACAGAAGCTTTTTTGAGTTTAAAGGAAACCTATTGTGAAAAATAACATCCCATGTCTTGTCCCATTATTCAAGGAGGTCCAGGCACTCAAAAAATAATGTTGAAGTATCAAAATGTTCACTGTAATAAGGAAAGATAACTAGACCTGTCATGAGCCATTTGGATTTCTGGATATTTGTGAGTCCATCCTCCAAGACGCACTGAACCCACCAGAACCGTCCAAATCATCATGACATCCTGGGATAATGTGCTAGGCAGGCTACATGATGGCATCCATGGCACAGACAGGAAAGGGCGTGGTCCATTTTAAATACAGTACATGGCTGAAAACTACAAGTATATGTACATGTTTGAGTGAAGGCTTTCTGTTCTATATTAAACTGAAATTTAAAATGCACATTCTGGGGACATGTAAGAATCCAATTAACTCATTAAAACGAGTTACAATATGTCACCTTTGAAGTAACACATACTGAAACAGCCTGTTTGATGCCTGACTTAAAAACTGGGGTTTATGGACATGGAGGATGAAGGATATGGTGGTATTTTGAGTTGAAATTTAAAATATACACTCTAGGGACATGTGGGAATTAATTTACATATAAAAAAATTTGTGCAATATGTCCCCGTTAATTGTACTGAGTTAGTTTTTCAGGGCCGTGTGTATGATTAGAAACACAACACACCTGTCACTGCACCTTTTCACAGCTTTAACAGATAAATATCCCTTGAACTGCTGTTTCCTCAGAGCGATATTTTCAGTCTGAGCTACAGGGCTTGGAAGTGTCACCCTGCAATTATTTCAGCTGGAC
The DNA here is from genome assembly GCA_029823295.1 of Pseudamia nigra. Classification (NCBI taxonomy): domain Eukaryota; kingdom Metazoa; phylum Chordata; class Actinopteri; order Kurtiformes; family Apogonidae; genus Pseudamia; species Pseudamia nigra. Next base: position 1,264 of record JAQQAE010003247.1, on the reverse strand, counting down.
CAGATCCTTGGCAATTTGCTCTGAATGGTCTGGCTCGACACGTTCAGAAAGGACATTATCTCCCATCATTTGAAGGTAAAGAGGATAATATACAGATGCTGACCCATTTTGAAAGCCCTCGTCTAATCATGAGTGATTGCTAATCAATGTTTCATTTACTTCTCATTCAGATACAGACGAACATTTAGAAATGATCCTTACTGTGATGCCTAATTTAATGTTCATTGCTTTCCCTCCTCTGGCTCTTTAAAGAAATGCAGGGATACATCAAAAAATAAAGTGATTAAAGACTACAATACAAAAGAAAATACTTTTTTTTTTGCAGCCTGTTACTGAGTTTGTAACAGATTCTAAAACCATTAAAAGGAGCCTGAAAAAAGCGATACCTACTGGGATATGTAATAAGATTCTCAGCTAATCACGGCTGTCATAGCTGATTATATGGATATGCACGAGTAAACCTTTTATGAAAATGTACAACCACACACAATTAGGGGTATTAACGGCAAAAACATTTCTTATAGGACTTCCATTTGATGTGATATTTAATCAAATTTTAACACTGAAGAATAGTAAATTAGGGGGAACATACCCCTTCTTCACTTTTATAGTAACGCTGGCCTTTCTTGATATCCCTGATTGACTGATCAATTTGTCTAACATTTTTTGCATATTTTATTTAAGGTTTATTGTCTGTCCTGTTTGTGAAATTTTAAAATAGTTCAGTTAACCAATACTTCCTTCTTCTGTATGATCTCTGTTCTGTCCATTGATATGTACGGTATCATCTATCTATCTAGACACAATCTCCTTCAAACAGTGTAAATGTAAAAGCACAGAGGATTCTTAGACCTAATTGTATGTATTTATTTTTGTCATTTTGTTTTTAAAATTGACATTAAACTAAACTTTTTAAAGACTGTGGCCAACTGAGCAGAATTTGTTTATAATAAAAAATGTAATCAAATAAACACAAGTGCAATTTACACGATCATAAATGACAGTGCTCTTTTTAAGTATATAAATATATTTAAAATATATATAAGGGGAAATATATATGCAAATATCTTCATAATAGAGTATTAAAACCCCAATATTGCTTTGCCTGTGCTGAAGTACAGTCGTTTATATTCTCATTTGTTATATTGTGTTGCGTCGCCATCTAGTGGTGACAATAACACATGACTTTACAGCTTGAATCAAACCATCCATCCATCCATCCATCCATCCATCCATTTTCTACCCCTTAATCCTCGTGAGGGTC
>JAQQAE010003246.1:0-20579 GCA_029823295.1 Pseudamia nigra | reverse complement strand
TTATAAGGCGCAGTGTCATATTTGGACAAAATAGACGGCGTTTAGGTGCGCCTTATAGTGCGGAAAATACGGTACCTCATCGTCAATGTCTACAGTGCAAATAGAAAGGTGAGACAAAATCCAATCTGTGCATCATACCTTTATGTTTGCTCAGAATATTAGCATTTCCTTTCATTGCTCTTGTCCACCCCTGTTCTTTCTGACAGCTCAGCTTTCCACTTGCATTTTTATGTTTATGCTATGGATTTCCACTTAAACTTGCCCCTGAATGCATTTCCTTTCCCTGGCAGTAGAGGGTGGTAGAGGTCTATGAACTAGATCTTGTAGATTTTTTTTTTTTTTACTTGAAAGTAACTTGTAACTAAAGTAAATTGTTTCTGTGCCCTGCACAGGAAGCATTGGAGGCTTGTCAGACCAGGATCTCCAAGATGGAGCTCCAGCAACAGCAGCAGCAGGTTGTCCAGTTGGAGGGGTTGGAAAACGCCACAGCCAGGACCCTCCTGGGAAAACTTATTAATGTGTTGCTGGCCGTTATGGCTGTCCTTCTGGTCTTTGTCTCAACTGTGGCAAACTGTGTAGTTCCTCTAATGAAGACACGATCTCGCTCTCTTTCCACCCTTCTCCTCATCCTCCTGCTGGCGTTCTTGTGGAGAAACTGGGACGCTCTTTCAGGGTACACACATCGAGCCCTGCAGTCTCCAGGTTGACCCAACTGAAATCATGTTGCTTTGGTGTCAACAGGTGATGTGACTGTTGCTGCAGTCAGGCAAGAAGTTTGAAAAGTGTTTTGCCAGTACGACAGTTATGTGGCCAAGACTGAAAACTCAACGGAGCCTCATACAGATGCAGCTTGGATTCAAGTTCAAGAAATGATGAAGTTGAGAACATACATGATTTTCATGTAAGAAGGAATGAACTGTTTACATTTTAGAAATGAACTGTTGAGTTGTTAGTCCTCACAGGATGCAGCACTGTACTGTTTTTACCTTTAGAGTTTAATCAATTATAATGTTATTATTTCTAATAATATTTTTATTTCATTATTATTTTATTCAGTACCATGTAGCATTATGTTTCCCTCACTCTACATGACAGGGAATTTAGTCAGGAAATTGGGCTGGTGACTCACCTCAAAGGCCAGTCCACCTGTAGAAACATGATAATGTGGTTGATTGCCTTTAGGACAAAACTCTGAAAACCTTCCTGGAGTCGAACCTCCTTTCTTGCTGTGATGAATTTGTGTGAAAGAATATTTTGAAAGACTGACTAGAGACTTCTTGTGCTTCCTTACCATTTCTAATCGCAACAATCACAGCCTTATACTTATGTCTTTTATGATTGAAACAAGTAAAAACTGAGTCTGCCACATATGAAAGGAAAGGCTATGATGAGCTGCTTTCAATCAAAATCACATCCAATATATACAAAAAATAATTGGTCACTCTTAAGCATCTACCATATTTGCAACATGTATATGATGCTGTGTGTATTCATTAGGAAAGATTATAAAGAAGAAATTAACTTTGCTGTTAAAAGCCATCTCAAATGACCACTGTCAAAGTAAAATTGATTTGCCAGGATAATTCTCTTGCCCCACCATATTTGATTTGATCAATTCAGAAAAGAGAAACCACCGGTGCTTATCCGGCTCTGTCACAGTTGGAATGGGGATGTTGCTGCTTCATATATCCAGTGAAAGTCGTTTCCACTGCCATGCCAGTCAGTTGCACACTGCCTGTATGTGATATTCTACTGTTAATCAGACACTCTTCCTGCATAGTATCTCTGTGATTGTCCTTTTTTCATAAGTACACTGTCTTACAGTGTCATCACCCAGTGCCAAATCTTGGTCTACCCAGGGGTGCATGACTGTACCCAGGGTCCAAGCAGAGAGAATTGAAAAGCAGGTTTTCCGTTAATTTAGATATGTGATGAATGTGTTGTCTGGATGTCAATGATTTTTTCTTGGGGTGACTTAACTTTTGCAAGACAAAATGTGTGAGAAAACTCACAATCTTAAAATGAACTTGACTCCAGATTTTCAGTTGTGTTTTTGCACTTTGCTTCTTTAGGTACAGTTCCTTGGCTATACGTCCAGAGTTTTTTACACACTTTCACCTTTAGTGAAGGACAGGATGAGATGACTTAGAACAGTAAATAAGCCACCCTGCATTTCATGCTGAGAGGCTGATTTCCTAACAGATAGTGAGATCAATTGAACTGTACAACTGCACTTTAGCACACTTCTTGATAACATATTGGTCAGGCTGACGTTTGAGAAACCTTTGATAGCAATTTCAAAGGTTGTCACTCTAAGACAGTAGTCCTCAGTGGGATAAAAAGGGTTGGCCTCAGGTCAGGATCACTGTCATCTCTGTCTAAACTTAACAGCCCCATAGACGATTTTTTTTATTAATTTCTTGTCAAAATGTCAATAAACTTGTCTCCTTTGAATCTTAATGTGCAATTAAAGTGGCACAAGATTTATTGATTTCTTTCAGTTTTGCCATCATGCCTACAGTAGAGAAGTTGAATGAGCTGACCTTCGACCTGAGTTTGACCTGGCAGTAACTCTTATAATTTAGGGTTGTGTGCTAAGCCACTCCAGTGCCTTCTGATGTTTTTTCTAAGTGTGAAATAAAGTGCATTCCTGACTAAATGGTCGGTAATCCTGTCTTTAACGTATTCACGTCTGTTGTGTGTCTTAAATTATGCATCTTGTAAAATTCCCGTCTTGCTGTGTCCCCGTTTAGCCAGCAGATGGAGATCTTGACTTCTACTTGCTGCGATTTTTCCCTGTGGCTGTGCCTATGTGAGTGGTCTGTTATGGGGGGGCGGGGGCGGTGGTCTGCCACTCCTTATCAGGAAGGAAACAGGTTGGGTGGAAGGCTCCTTTAACCACAGTGTTATTGCCAAAAGTCAGTAGGCCACATGGGACAATATTTGTCTTCAAAACTCAGGAGAGACCACGTCTGGCCCACTTTATTCTCCCTCTTTCACACACAGCTTCGCTCCGCTGAGCGGTGTGTATGATTGAGCAGCACAAACCGCAGCACTCAGTCACACCTCGTGGCTGATATCTGATGCTGACAGCTCTGACCCACGCCGAGCCTTATCCCCTCAGGACCTCGTGCGCGTCACCCCACAGCTACTTAGAGGCAGACGCACGCGCATCCCATTGAGATGGTTCGTGGCTCAGTCATTGTGGTGTGCAGTGCAGTTGGGGGGGTCATTATGTTGCACTTTATCAGGGCGCTTTCCTCCTTTTCTACACTGCCAGATTTGATGCGCATGGCTGTGCGCCAAGGTAAACACGGGGCGCACTTATCTGCCCCACTGAAAGCAGCAAGTGGTGACAGGGTGGGGGGTGGGGGTGAGTTTGTCCCTAGAGGAGGCCACAGTAAATAGGCACAAGCGATTGCGCACGATTTAGCATCAACTTTAATTATTACATGTATTCAAAGATAACACTTCTCCGGCTCGCCTGCAAACTGATTATGCAGTGTCTGACACATTCACGGTCCTTTCCCTAGTAGGAACTATTCACTTCTATTCAGAGATGTGAACATATGCACACTCCATCCAGAGACAAAAATACTAACCGTATTCGTGCATGTTGAGTGGGGGCGCATGTGTTGTGCTTGAATATTTATGAGGTAAAGCACACAAGAAAGCTATGTTGGATAGATGGGAATGTCAAAAACCGGAAAGGTGTGCTGATGTGCCCATCTGGTAGCACTTTCACGGTGCTTACCGTGCCGTATGTGCCCATAACGGAACCCTCCAGATCTGCAGAACTAATCTGAGAGCCCAGGGACTAAAGAGCACAGGAGGTGGGACGGTGACCTGTCATTAACCCCGAGATGAGCGGAACCATGCAGGGCGGAGATTCATCAAGTGGTCCATCTTGAAAGGAAACGTAGATGGACATTACAAGTTCATATGGCAGGACGCGCACCATTCAGATGAGATCATGATGAATGTAGTAAAATTTAAGTTTCATTCGTCATTATTTATTCTGGTTATATCGGATGAAATATACTGCATTGTGAACAGATGAGAAAAGACCTTTGTAATATATTTATTTCCCCAAATCTCACTTTAATTAGTAAAGTTTGTAGTTTCATTTGACTCTTGTGAATCTGACAGAACAGGACTCTTGTCAGTTCTTTGATGCCGTATTTGAACATCCAGAGCGCAGGAAATGCGCAGCCTTTTTATTTGTTTCGTACATCGATTAAAGACAAATAAACTATGAACAATGTATAGTGGTCCAATGTGAGAGGGGAGAGAGGCTGCTGAGCAGCTCAGTCGCTGTGCTCGGAGTGACAGAGGAGGTAGGCTGAAAAGGAAGCACGACTCTCTTATCGCGTCATTCTGGGTTTAGGCGTTGAGCAGGAAACAGCCTTTCCTCTCGGATTGTCGCAGTAGGAACAAACACACAATTTTGTCTTTGCTCAATGCACCCCACGGCACAGAACACGCGGAAGCCGGTCAGAAGGAAAAATGCCTCCTTCGATAGAGATAGCTGTTCTTCTCCTTGGCGTCCTGGCTTTGGAGACGCGCCGCGCCAGCGCGCTGCACATCCAACAGGCATTCGTGGCTCCAAACCATACCAATAACTTCGTGGTGGACCCGGTCTCCAGAAAAGTCTACCTGGCCACTGTCAACACGGTCTACCAGCTGAACGGGACCTTGAGCATCGAGGTGGAGAAGAGGACCGGACCGGTGGAGGACAACCTGTTGTGCCATGCGCCACAGCTGCCACAGGCTCCTTGCGAGCATCCCAAATCCCTCACTGACAACTACAACAAGCTGCTGAAGCTGGACAGACAGCAAGGGGTCGTGGTGGTCTGTGGCTCTGTGTATCAGGGCTTCTGTGAGCTCAGGAAAATGGAGAATATTTCAGAAATAGCTGTGGAGTTTCCACCTCAGGGTGAGAAGACTGTTTTCCCCAGCATGCTGAACATCGCTGCCAATCACCCGAACGCGTCCACGATCGGGCTCATCTTCAGGAGTCACGGGGGCAACACCCGGCTTCTTGTCGGAGCGACTTACACAGGGGCTGGTACCCAGTTTTTCCCGAAAAATCACAGCAAGGAGGACCTGCGGTTTGAAAACACACCGGAGATTGCAATCCGCTCTTTAAATATCAAGGATTTATCTCGACTTTTCACCTATGACATTAACCCCTCAGAGGATAATGTGTTCAAGATTAAACAAGAGGTAAAAACCAAAAACAAACTGAACTTCGTCCATGCTTTCATTCAGAAGACTTATTCTTATATTGCCTTTAATAATGATGCAAAAATGGGCCACAAGGAGAGCCAGCCCAACAGCATCCTGGCCAGGATATGTCTGGATACCGAGAACCCCAAGAAACCAAGCGGGCCGGAGAGCAGGAAGCTCACTGAATCCTACATCCAGATGCCGCTGCAGTGTGGATTTAACGGGAACATTTACAGTCGGTTGCTTTCCGTGTACCCGGCGGAGATCCACACAGACAGCGGGAGTATCTCAGAGCCGTATCTGTTCGGAGTGTTTTCTAAAGCGGACAGAAAGTCTGCGCTGTGCGCTTTCAAGTTTGGTGACATTGAAGAGGAGATCCGACAAGGCCGCAAGAACTGCTCCAACTCCCCCAGCAGCGACGTCCAGGTGCTGGACAGCGTCATCCAGGGCTCCGGGGCGGCATGTGTCCAAAAAGGAAACCTGGTGGTAAGAGTTTACAGGCCTCAAGACTGATTTTACGTCATTCTTCAGCCTTTTTTGTTGAAGATTGGTTAGAATGTTGGAATCAGTCCAAAAAAAACATAAAAAGTCAAATTAAATAAGTCTTCAGGGAACACCTTAATGATTTATTTATTTAATAGAATTACAATCACTGAGAATAAACACAATAAGTAAAATTATGTCAGCTATCACAGTGAGGCAAATGTGACAACAAGTAAAAAAAAACTTTTGAAATCCCTCTCTAAATAATTAATTATTAATGTGTGTTATTATGCTATGACATGTGATTTTATTATTTCCATATCTTTGTGGCCTGGAAATATCTCAAAGCAAATAATGACTTTTTATCAAACCTGTAGAGCCTATTGGGGTTTTTAAAAAAATGAAAAGAGAGAAAAAAAAAAAACCTCAGTGGCAACATGGTTTTTGCTTACAAGCACTTCCCCTCTTGTGCCCTGAGGCTCATGAGTTAGCGAGAGAGGGGTCTCCCATGTCATGAGTGGTGGTCATAATAGCTGGAAAAGATGCTCCCAAGCCACGCTGGGGGTTATGGGAAGGGTGAGACTCCTCTCACATCCAGCAGCTCCTGCTCTTATCAAATATGAAGCTGGGGAAGGATCAGGAGTTTACAGGAAATCCTCAGACATCTTCTTGAATGGCTCTTACTAAAATCGTCTCAGCCACAAATTTAACACAAACCAAAGTGAATAAATAGCTGCTTTGTCTTAAACAAATGGTCAGATATTATCGACACTATCACAGCAATAAAATGAACCTTGATGCTTTCTACTCACATACCAACTGCATATTTGCCTTTAAGGAAACTTCACAATTTCACACAACACTTGACCCTTGTCCCTTGTTTTCCACATTATTTTGAATAAAGCAGGAAGTTAGAACTGGCCACTGTTTTTTAGGAGTGCACTGAAATTCCAGCTCATTGTCTTGGTTTTGACTGACAGAACAGAGGTCAAAGGAGGCTGCCCCGTGACCACTGTGCTGTCAGGTCAGAAAGTTGCCCTCATGCTGGCACAGTCTTGTCAGGGGTCACAGGGGCACTTCTCCCGCGACCGATTTCTGAACACTATCTCGATTGGCCCGTCAGACTCGATGGGACAGGCAACTGTCTCCTTCAAAGAGAGAGTTTCGAGATGTTTGTTCTTCTGTAATACAGCTTACTCGTCCCTCGCTGAATTAAGTTTGTCTTTCTTTCGTTTAGCATTTAAGTTTCCATGGTCACAGAAATTCGATCTGTTTTGTAGTCAACACTGTGAAGGCCAGTGTGGCTGGAAAGCCAGACACAATTTATGATAAGACAGACGAGGCCCCGAGCACAAGGGCCCGTGGGAAACGACTCTACAAATATCCACTGTGCTTAATTCTTTTTTGCCTCTGTGTGCTCTAAAATATTCAGAGAATTCCCAGCAGATCCTGGTGCTCATCTAAGCGTGGCATTAATGTTTTATCATTGCCCGCTGAGGATTTGACAAAAGCAGAGTCTTATGAGTGTTGAACACTCTTGTAAGCCCCTTTCAAGTATTCGCTGAGATGCCTAAAAAGTGATTTAGTGGAATGAGCAGCACCATTGTGATTGCTACGATCAGCTCTTGTTTCCCCCCTTGATTTCATCATACAGCATTTTCTTCTGCCCTTCGCTCCTGTTTTCTAATGGATGTGATGTGATTTCACACTTTTTCATTTCATTTGTGTTTTAGTTGCAGCCAGAGCAGCTGGACTGTGGTGCAGCCCACCTGCAGCACCCTCTGGCACTGCGGCGGTCCCTCAGAGCAATCCCCCTGTTCGAGTACACCGGCCTGAGCTCTGTCTCTGTGGATAATGTACACAACCACACCGTGGTTTTTCTGGGAACCAGTAATGGACGGCTTCGTAAGGTGAGACATGTTTCTATGTACTTCAACTATGCATAACCTGAGGTTAAAACGCTATTGCAGCAGGTAATTGGTGCCGCTGAATAGAGTTAATTTTTTTAATGTGTGCCCCTAAGCTTGGAAAAAACTATAATAGCTACAGAGTTACATTGTTCTACTTTCATGTGGCCGCTGACTATTTCAATAAACCAAATGTAGGTGCCTGATGAAACAGTCTGAGTAACAGCAGGACAAGCAGGAATGTTCGCTTTCATCTCCCAGGTTTCAGCACTGCCACTGACCGTCCCCCCCATTCCCCAGCCATCCATGACCCATCTCAGCCCATTAAGTAGCCCTAATCACGTGCACTAATGTTTCTCAGACCTGGTTATTGTCTGAGGGATCACCAGAAAGCTGCTTAACAAGATCGGTTGATGGTGAATGACTCAGCCCTGCCTTGTGTTGGTGATTTCAGCTCAACAGTCTGCGACCTGGAACATCTGCAGTGGGTCCAGATTGTGAAAAATCTTTTCCCGTCCAATTAACAGCATACCTTAATTCTGTCTCAGCCACATTCCTAGTCACCCCTGACTGGGCTTACTAAGCAGCAGCCCGCCTGCCAGCGCCACAAGCTGCTTCTCAGCTGTCTGCGGGAAACAACATAAACTGACTCTTAGAGCTTTCTGACCTATTGTTTGGCATTAGGCTCGTACCTTTTACAACATTAAACCCATTCTGCTGCCGGGTGTTTCATTTTTGTCCCACTAAAAGAGCTCCTTGTTTTCCCACCACAACATGAAAGCTATGTTTTAGCCCCGGTAGAGCATGTGGTAATTGGGTTTGGGTAGTTTCTGCCTGATGCAGAACAGTGGTTGGGGTAAGCAACATTGTATATGTATGTGTCTGTGTATGTCTTGATTGCAGGCTTGGCTGTGTTTTTTGGTGTTTGACTTTGTCTGTAAGCCAGCACAAGTGGTTTTATGATCTCATGTGTTTACTCACATGAGTGTGTACCCTGTGATTATGTGCTCTATGTGTGTTCGCTCAGCATGTGTGTCAGCCTTGTAATATAGGGAGCATAGTATTCTGTGACCTTGGGCAGTGTATGCTCCGTTTTTAGGCTTTATGTGTCTTTCATTGTTTGTCTATGCATCTGTGGGTGTGTGGCAGTGTGGTGTGTATGTGTGTGCCCTGAGGATAGAGCTGTTACAGAGGTTAATGGTGCTGTTAGTGTGTGTAATGTGATTCTGACTGTGAGTTTGGCTCAGACTAAACACAAGGGAGCAGTGGTTGAGATTAAGTTAGGCCTCTTCTACTGTCTTTGAGAGGGCCCTCAGTGAAGTAATTTGTAATTACATGCATTTTTTTTTAATGAAGTCTCTCCCTTCCCATTACAGCTGACTTCCATTTTCTGCCTCTCTTGCAGCGTCCGGCTTTATCTTATTCATTCTTTTCCAATTTACTCCCTCCGTCAGTCTGGACTTCCACTTCTCAGTTCATCACTTTATCGTCTGCTGTCTCTGTTCCTCACTTTCTTCATCTCAGATGTAAAAGATCCTTTGATTCATTTTACAAACAAACAGACTGTGTTTTTTTTTCTTTCTCTTGCCCCACCTTCCTCTGTCTATATTTTCCCTCCTTTATACCCAGGTCTAGACACGCTCCATGCAGACACTGAACGTACAGCAGCTGAGTACTCTGTGGTTGAATAGGGTCTTTCATCTGCAAGCAAATAGATGGTGAATAGAGTCAGAGTGACCTGCCAGTACAGCAGGTGTTTTGTTGGTTGACCTGGTGGTGCACTGTGTCACATCCCTCTTCACTATCTTCCTATTCTAGTCCCTGTCCAGGTGTGTAGGCTGCTGTTTACTTGCTCCTCAGCATGTCGATGTGTTTGTCTTCACTGGGGTGTGAGGTAAAGACATAGCACAGCTGCTTAGAAGCCCAAAGATCACGCTTCATTTGATGTGTGTGCTCAAATGGGTGCGTGTGCAAATGGGTGGGTGGTGTTATAAAAGTGACAGTGATATTTTAAGGCTCAGATAATAGTTGTCATCACAGGTTAAGCCAGTGGTTTACTAAGCCTCACTTTGCTCTGGTTTAACAGTAGCCAGCAGATTTCGGTGGGTGGCGAGACTGCATATGAGAGAGCATTTGTGCATACGTGTATTTGTTGGATGGGGAAGTGACACAGCTCGTGTTTGTCACCAGATGCTGGTCAGTTTGCCAGTTCCTGTAGAAGGCAGGATGTCACCACTGAAAGGAACGCAGACAAATCACAGAAATAAGACCTTTCACTGTCTGTGTGACAGGAAGTCTAACTCAGCACACTTTGTTTTTCTGTGCAGCTCTCCCTGTATGTGTATGTGTGTGCGTGCGGGTTTCTCGGTGCGTGTATGTTTGTGCGTACGTGAGAACACGTCGCCCAATTTATTATCTTGAGCTGTAAGAAGGCCAGTGTGTAGATAAATCACTGCTCTGTGGGACTAGATTAGGCACAGTGTTTGGACAAAGGCCTCTAAAGTGTATTGCAGAACGTTGAATATACTATATTACAATGTATTAATATTACCGATAAGAATTTTCAGCATGAAAAATAGACTTTTGCAAAACTTTTTGATAATATACTTGCATCAATTTTTTTGATAAATAAGTCTAAGAGCTAAAGTTTTCAGATGAAGTAAAATGCAGCGTATGTCTCACTAAAACTCTGAACTGTTCAGTGTGAGTAACAATACTTGCAAAGAGGAAGTGAGGAAAAAAAAAACTTTTAGGTTTTTTTCTTCGTCAGTGTGGCACCTTACATTGAGAACTTCCCAATATTTGTGGAGTTTGTTTGAATATGAAGCAAGGGGTCAGTGCTCAAATGAATTTCCTTGTTGAATTAACCTTGAGTATTATTTACTGTCAGTAAATACTCCTGGTCAAAGAGCTGTGTACAGAAACAGAAAAGGACATAGTATCCCAGTTTCCTTGACCTTGTGTTTTCCACAGCTTTGATTCAGAATTAAGCCAGTTGGCAAAGATGAAAATAAAACAATGTGAATTTACTGTTATTCCAGAAAGTTTTGTTTTCTATGAGGTTTGATGAAATTAATCCTCTTTCAAATAAATGGCACAAAAGAAGTCAGTTCTTACCTTTTTCACACGGCACGAAATGGGTGCAAATACTATATATAAAACTTTCAGAATTTACTGTAAATTTACTGTTGAGTCAAACAAGCGACTTGATTGTCTATTGTAACTTTATCAGCTGCGTTCTGTGAGAACAGGTCGACTAGAATGGGTGTAGCCTATGATAGTGCAGAAATACTTTTTTTACACATTTTACAACATTTTAGCTCAAAAAGCACACACATTGTTCACTGTACCGTGTGTGTAAATGCTGCATTGCCAACTGTTTCCAAACAGGCTGTTTCCGTGTCTGTTGGTTTAAATGTAAATGAGACCTCCCCCCTTTTCTATTAGTGTCGTGGATACCATCATGTAAATGCCCTGCTAAAGTCCAAGATGATCCTAGTGATAATGATGATTTTAGTGAACCTGAAGGACTGACTTTGTATTTGTGATGTCATAAAAACAGAAATCAAAACAGCTTGTTTTAAGTTTAGTGAAAAGTATCTGTATGTTTTGTCACTGTTGACAGTTTCATAGTCTCCAGAGCTGAACTGAGAAATTAAAACTTGACTGTTATATGCCCTTTAAGAGAACTGAATGATGCCTTTTAATGATGTAGGATGAAACTTTAATGCCATTATTCATTCAATTAAAGAATGTAATTATACTATTACTGTAGCTATAACTATTACTACTACTACCTACTTAAAGTCTAATTTCATATTGTGTGTTCCGAGTGGGTAGCATTTTACTCACCAGCCCTAGTCATGTTGTCATAAATAATGTGCTGCTTCTTGTACTGCTGTACTTGCAGTATATTGTAATCTGCTTTGTCGTGCTTGCACTGTCATGTTTGAGTTTGTACTTTTGCAATTCTTATGCATGTTGTTGACCTTTATGTATTTTAAGTCCACATAGAGACAGAAATAGAGACAAATTAGCTTGGGCTACAAAAAACCTTTGCCTGTGGGAATAATTTGCTACATACTTGTCTTTATACAAATAAAAATGTATTCTGCCAGTTAAAAGTTTGGACACCCCCTCTGTTTCTGTGTTTTTTCTTTGTTTTTATCATTTTCAACGCTGTACATTAATACTGAAAACATTCCAACTGTGAAAGTATGGAATTTTGTAGTAAAGTGTTACGACATTTTTTATATTTTAGATGATCCAAAATAACCACATTTAGCTTTGATGATATCATTGCATTTTGTCATCAGATTCACAGGGTAGTCATGTAATTTGTGCCATTTCTTGCCTTCGTAATGTGCTTTAGTCCATCAGTTGTCTTGTGCAGAGGAAGGGTGGGCGCAGAGTCAGCAGCCCTATTAGTGCTACTACAAATGAAGCCTGTGTGTAGTTCAGGCAGGTGTGGAGGTCTGTGCCTGATTTTCTGCTTAGTCACCGTCAACCCTTCCGTACACTCCCCTAATCATCTGTAGCTTTAAAAACTCCAGCCATCCCCATTCATCTTGCCACGCTGCGCAATACACAACCGTCACAGATCCAAAAAATAATCTCCTCCACCTCCCCAACCTCCTCCTGAATTAAGCTGAATGAATAACAACATACAAGACTCCTTCTGTACTCCAGTTTTGCCATATAAAATCATGATACCACGCTCTGCTAGGGGGATTTGAGATCTCAGGGGCCATCTGCATCAAAGCTTGCACAGATTGTCCCAGAGCATCTCTCGAGCAGAGTCACCGTCAAAATAAAATGTATATAAGGTCGAGACGAGTGCGTCCTGACTGAACTACCGTCCAAATCCATATGCTGGCAAGAAACAGTTAAATAAAGAGAAAAGACAGTTCATTTTTATTTTAAGAAGTGAAGGCCAATTAATCTGAAAAATCTCAAGAATTTTGAATGTGTCCCAAAGTGCAGTCACCAAAACCATCAAACACTATGATGAAACTGGCTCTCACGAGGACTGTCCCTAGAAAGGAAATCCAACGGGAAGAGGAAGACCTCTGCCTCATAGGACAAGTTTAGTAGAATTACCAGCCTCAGAAATCGCCAGTTTCCAGAACCTCAGATGGTGCTTGATGGTTTTGGCGACTGCACTTGCAGGCACATTCAAATTTTTTGACATTCTGAAGAGCATTCTGAGTGACTATCTCATGAGTCTGATGAGAGAATGCAGTGAGTGTGCTAAACCATCATCAAAGCTAAATATGGCTCTTTGGACGATCTATAATACAAAACATGTTATGAGTTATTTAACACATTTTTGTTTACTACATAATTCCATGCATGTTCTTTTACAGTTTGGATGAATGTACAATCGTTAAAAATAATAAAAATGAAGAAAAACCACTGAACGAGAACGTGTGTCCAATCTTTTGACTGGCATTGTATATAAAAATAAAAGACTTTGTATGTGCTCTGTCTCATCCTCAATGTCTTTTTTACAGCTGACCCTCCTGTCAAACATGACCTTGGCCAATCAGTGGAGTCTGAAGCTTCCTGCAAGTGAACCAGTCCACCACATCATGACCTTTGACCCCAACGACAGCAACTTCCTGTATCTCATGACCTCACACCATGTAAGAATGGGCTCCAACCTCCAAATGTGCATTCTCTGCACGTCTGTTACTGATTTATTCTCATGAAGATGAGTTGTAATAACTACAATCAGACCTCATTTCAGAATCCCTCACCTCTATTTAGCTGGGCTGTCACATATTTGTGGCATAGACAGCCACGTATACAAACCTTCAGCTGGATTGGCTGCATTTCCATTGCATTATGTTTCATAACAGTCAAACGGTATGACAGGATGTGGCTACACCTCCAGCAGCTCTCTGTAGAGCAGATGCACCTGATTGTTAGCCGACTGTGGTGAAACTAATCACTGTTCTTTCATACCACAAAAAAAGATCTTGCATTCTCAGTTGAACTTTGGAGAGACATATAAACTGCACACATGAATCCACAAGACCTTAAAATGTGTGTGAAAGTTATTTGTAAAGCTGCATCTACGGTACATATATTTACCATACATCATTCCTTTTATTTAGTTGTTGTATCTGTTTTACTGTAATGAATCCACACATTATAGCATTTGCATGTGTTCTACTGTGTAAATGTAAAAAACAATAAGATGTATAAGGATGAGGATTGAATTTATGTTGCTTAATTTAAATTTTAAATGTGTAATAGAATCAAAGAATAAAATACTCATGCATGTGTTCAAGAAAATGAACAAAAATAATCAAGAAAGTCAACAGAAAATTACTATGGAAAAATCAAATAATCCACAAAATGAATCAAATAATTAAGGAAATGCATAAAATAATCAAAAAAATAACAATAATGAACAAAAGATATCATAAAATGAAAAAATAATCAAGAAAATGATCAGAAATTGAGGAAATGAGCAAGAATAAACAAAGTAATCAACAAAGTGAACACAAAATAACTAAACAAGAATGAAATTATCCACAATATAAACAAAATAATTGATAAAAATGCATAAAAGAATCAGAAAAATAAACAGACATAAACAAAATGATCAGAAAGTGAATAAAGTACAAATGAACAAAATAACCAAGACAATGCACAAAGGAATTTTTAAAAATGAACAAAAGTTAACATGATGAGCAAATGAACAACATTAATCAGGGTGACACGGTGGTTAGTACTTCTGGTTTGAAGCTAACACCGGTCTGTGTGGAGTTTGCATGTTCTCCCCATGTCTGCGTGGGTTTTCTCCAGCTTCCTCACACAACCAAGAACCACTCTAAATTTCCCAAAGGTATGAATGTGAGTGTGAATGGTTGCCTGTCTCTATATGTCATCCTAAACCAGCTGGGAGAGGCTCCAGTGCTTTCCCAGACCCTCGTGAGGATTAAGGGGTAGAAAATGAATGAATGTATGAACAAAAGTTATCATAAAATGAAAAAATAATCCAGAAAGTGATTAAAAATTCCCAAGAAAATGACTGCAAAATTGAGAAAATGAACAAAATAATCAAAGAAATGCATAAAATAATCAGAAAAATGATCAGAAATGCTCAGAAAATGACAAAAGTAATCAAGAAAATGGTCAAAAATTATCCCAAAATTGAGAAAATGAACAATGATCAACATAACTGAGAAAGTAAACAAAAAATAACTAAACAGGAATAAAATAACCCACAAAATAAACAAAACAACAAAGAAAAGGCTTAAAATAATAATTCAAAAAATACAAAAATGTACAAAATGAATAAAAGTGATCAGAAAATTAAAAAAAATGAAGGAAGCAATCAAAAAGTCTCAGGAGAATGACCCACAAATCCAGAAATGAACAAGAATGAACAAAGTAATCCAGGAAGTGAACACAAAATAATGGGAATCAAATAATCCACAAAATGACCAAAATAATCAAGAAAAGGCATAAAATAATCAGAAATTCAAACATAAAATGAACACAATGGACAGAAATGACTAGGAAATTATCAAAATAATTTAAAAAGTTGTTGAAAACTGTTAAGAAAATCGAGAAAAGGACCAAGAATGAACAACGTAATCAAGGAAGTGAACACAAAATGACTTAATGGGAATCAAATAATCCACAAAATGAACAAAATCATCAGGAAAATACATAAAAGTCACAAAAAAAGAACAAGTTTATCCAGAAAATGCGCTAAATAATCTAGAAACTGAACAAAAATTAATAAAATAATCAACAAATAAGGCTCTGTGACCCTTAGTTTGCTATAAAGCCATTCAATATGAAACCCCTACTATACATCGAAAACAATACCATAAATGGTCATATTTGATAAGCTGGAGTTGAACGTGCATGCCTTATGTTTGTGCCTCGTTGTGCAGATGCTGCGGGTGAAGGTGGCTCAATGTGACCAGAGGAGAAGCTGCAGCGACTGTTTGGGAGCAGGTGACGCCCACTGTGGTTGGTGCACCCTGGAGAATAGGTAAGAGCCACATGCACTGTGGTTTTGTCTCGCTTTCTCTCCATCGATGTGGTTATCAGCCCTCCACAGACTGCTGTAATGCGATTAAGACGGATAATTCAATCAAATCATTATATATTTTAATGTCATACACATGCCACATGCTGTTGACGTAAGAAAAAGTGGAAACTGTCCCTGCTGCCTGGGGGATCCGAATCAAAACAGTGCTGCAGCTGTGTACCTAAGTGAATAATTTCAGCTAATGTTCATTTCAAACAGCATTAACCTATTACATTGATGATTTCTGCTTGTCATTTAGATCGTTGTATTGTTTGAGGCTTGTTCTCTGGTTGTAAATTACAAACTGTTGCCAGGCTGAATGTGTCTTGGCAGTGACACACTCTGTTTTTGGTTTGGAAAGCTGTTGTTGGAGAGTGCAAAATAGATTGGCTTTTTATTAGACCTCAAAATGGGGACTAACATCATTGTTTGGAGCAGCCCCGTGGTCCTTAGTATATGGGTTGGGAGTGACAGCCTGGGAGCGGCCGGCAAGGAGTGACTTGGCTCAAGTGTTACTGTGAGCGAGAGAGAGTACACTGTGATTAATGTGGTTCTGTCAGGACCGGCGCTCTGGCTCTGTGCTCACTGGCTTTCAGGGAGAATATGTGTGGTGTTGAGCTGTGTTTGTTTGTGTGTGTGTGCGTGTGTTTTTTGTCTGTATGTATGAGTTGGTTGGACGGTTGCTTGGTGATTAAAGCAGATCAGACTAGATAGTGAATTTTCTGATGAGTTCTGCTGGAGCTCTGGAGGCTCTGGCATTGCCAAGGGCCATTCCGAGCTGGAAGAGTGGAACTGATGAGACTTGTGTGTTCATGTGTGTGTGTGTGTGTGTGGATGTGTGGTCGAACTGTCTTACTGTCATCTCCCTGTCTCCTCTCCTTATTTATCTATCTGTTGTCTCTTTATCCCAGCCTCTTTCTCGCTTCACTGCATGTTTTTTACCCATGTGATTCTCTCTCTGTCTTCAGCTTCCTTTTTTTCCTTTCTTGCCCTCATATTTTTTAGTAGCTTTGAGAATTTTGTTATCCCTCTCTCAACCTCTCTGTCTCTGTAGTCCTTGTCTCCTCCTCCCTCAGTGCCCTTGTCCTCCTCTCTATCCCTCTACAAAGGAGCGTTGATTGTGATGATGGTGGTGGGAGGGAGAGTGCACACTGGTTCTTTTGACAAGGAAATGTCACAGTGTGTAAGTCTGTGTGTGTCAGTGTGTGTGCGTCGTTGTGTGGCTCTCAGAGGCCTGAGAGCTGATGTCATGAGTGTGTATGTGTGTGCGTTTGATACACTGTCATGCTGGCCGCTGGGCTGGCGCTGTGGCCTGGCACTGTGGCCTCAGAGCCCGGGGGATCAGCGGGTTGATGTGTGGGGGTGGACGGTCTTCTCCATCACCTCACTGTTTGATACAAGTACAGACACACAGAGAATAGGAGAAAGGACTAGTAGAGAAAAAAATCTCACAGTCTGTGAAACCTCCGCTGTCTCTGTGGGGGTCTGTTTAATTTTATGCTTGGTTTTGACGTCGCTCATCACGTCTGCATGCAAAAGGAGCATGAAAACATGTCTGTTTGGTTTTTGAAGCCTGCATTGTTGCCTGAAAAAGAGCTAGCTTCTCTGCTGAGATAAATCTTCAGTGCTTGATCAGTCTTTTCATACTGGAGCTGGTTTCAGCCACATCACAAGAAAGCACTTTAATATCTTTATTTGAATCAAATTAAGCATCATGTGCAGTCTTTGGTATTCACAAATTATCATGCTTATCTGCATGTGCTGTCACACTAACTTTGAGTGTGTTTCTATGGCTCATGTCTTCTCCTGCTGTTTAACAGTTTCTCTGGCTTACCACCTTATCACTCCTCTGACGTTTAGACACTTAGGAGGTGATGAGTTTTCTCAGGTCATATTTTAGCTGCATATGTTGACTCTGTTTATTTTAAGAAGCTGTTTGAAAAGCTTTTAGCGTCTCTCTGCTGCATTGAGAGAGGTGAAGAATGTGTTTTTGTGAATTCAAAATGTGCCTTGAATCTTTTGTACCTGATCGATTTTTTTTACGAGTACAATGATAAGTGTGACAGGAATGCATTTGGAGGAAACTCAGGAATTAATAAAAGGAAGGCACGCAGTATGAGATGAATCACTGGTTAAATCACCTCACTGTGCAGTGAGTGAGGTGAGGGCTTTGTTGGTCATCAGTTAAATCTCATCCGCTGTTTGCTGATGTTTATCTGACAGTCCGTGTTCATTTCTTTCAAGATGATGTTTCCAGGAAGCATGTTTCAGTTTATTCCAAACTTCATCTTTGAGGTATTTGACATTTAAAGATAAAATCTGGAGTTTACTGGATTCTCTAATTATATTCTTGAAGAGAGAAAACAAGGATTCTCCTTATGAGCCATTGTGGCTCACATGGAAGTTGTGTTTTATTCCATGACTTTAAAATTAGATGTAAGTTAGTCTCAAAAGACATGCACAACGCATGATAAATTGTCACAGACATCTTTAAATGACATACAGGGATACCTTGGGAGCATCAGTGCAGCCTTGCTCTTACGTACTGAAAATCATGCTGAAGTTGTCGATAGTGGGGGTTGTTGGATCTTGTTTACTTGGTCTTTGTATGTCTGCATATTTTCCTGACTTTATACCTTGCAATGTTTGTGCCTTTTTAGGGAGAAGGTAGAGTTCGGACTGCTTGCGTTAACCAACATTTAAGATATGATAAACAACCAAAGTTTGGATTGTTATTGTTTATGGTTCAGAAAAAAAGTTCTGGTGTTTGTGCACAAGTAGCAACTCTGTGGATCCCAACCTGTACTCGAAAGGCAAATTTCACTGTGAAATTTGAAAGACTGTTGGTGGTTGCTTGCTTATTACATATTCTGTGCAGTGTAATATCCTGTTAATCCCATCTTATATGGTTGCTGAGTTCGCTGAGAGTCTTTATTGGTTTGTTTTTGTCTGGGGGAATTTTGTAGAGCCACTCAGCTCTATTTTTAGGTCAGCAGCTGACCTCACAGCCCCGCTTGGTCTCCCTCAGTGCCAATGGGACTGAGAATCTGGACATCCATTTTGCACAAACACAAACACTCACACTAACAGACATGGGGTGCACAAAAACACACACGTTATTTTAAACAACTGTGAAAGTGTGAGGGGGAAGTGGGATGTGCCAAACTCATTATGTGGCATGTACGGACGGTGCTAAATGAGGCCTGTTTGGTTTCTCCTCAGTCTGAGGTCACTTTGTCCTTCCATTGTGCTCTGTGGATGAACTGCACTCTCTGCCAGCGGACAGCGAAGTTCATTAGTGAAGCAGAAGTCAGTCAGAGTATGAGGCCACCTTGCTTGTTGAATGCCCTCTCACAGTTGTTCTCTCCTAGACCTTCATTATACTCACAGATAGGCAGACTCACACTGTATGCTCTACCCATCCACACAAATACACATTCATGGTTGCACACTCGTCTGGCCATACAGATGAACAGTCTGATTGTTTTTTGTTGTTTCTCTACTATCGGTAACTGCCCTTTGACCTTTGTGCCTGTCAAATGGGGTGCTGGAGGAATCTGTGTGACCTGGAATCAAGTAGTTTTTTGTTTTGAGTCCGACAAAAGGACAGACGATGTCTGAATGTCACAGTAGGAGACCATTGCTCTTCATAAATCTATGGGAAGCAGAGCAAGAAACCCTGCGGAGAGAAATCACCTGCAATAAAATGAAGCACGATTTTTTCCATTTTCTCATGAAGGATGAAATGTTGACCTTAAGGCTCTGCGTTCATACACCACTGTGGTAGTGTAGTGGTGAATTGGGTCTTGATGATTACAAGCTGCAACATTGACAAGCAATTACTGTATTTCAGATGTTCATGTTGAGAGACAGGAAATGCTGACATACAATCTCAACAAAATTTCTCGGCAGCAGCAAACTTTTCAGACTAATAAGGGAATAAGTTGTTTCTCAGGATGAGGGTGTTTGGAGTTATTTGTCAAGTCATCATAAATTTACCATAACATGACAGGAGGCAAAAAACATCCAAATATTAATTGAGTTACTTTGGGCTGTATCTAACCTGCACATAAACATGACAGCTGTGATATGATAAATATGAGTCATTTTCTGTCCTCTCTGTCCAGATGCACAATCCAGAAGGAGTGTACTCAGGGCCTGTTGTCCCGATCTTGGATCAGCATGGGTGAAGGCCCACAGCAATGTCCGACCATGACCCTGACACCCCCAGAGATCAGCATCTCTGCAGACATCAAGGTATATTCAGCACTATTCTCACATCAGACCTGCTTGTAAGTCAGACAGCCATTAACCCTCTTACTTCTACTGATATTGTCACACGGTGCTATAATGACACTATAAATACATTAGCATAACATCAGCAATAAAACCTATCTATAATGTTTTCAGACTGTGTCTGACAAAAGGTGCATCATCTTTATTCATCAATATTTAATGTTTTTTATGGTTAGGTTTAAACAGAATCAGGACTTGGTTTGGTTGAAGGACTGATACCGAACAGAGCTCGCGCCTTGCAGTTTGGGGAAAAAGAGGGGGAGGGAGGTGATACATTTGGATTAGAGAGAAAAAAGCACACATTCTCAGAATTTAGCTCATAGAAAAAAATCCTCTTATTGCAAATATAGCAGACAGTTTCACACATTAACAAAGCAAGGTCAGAAAGAGCTGGGATGTGTATGTGAAAATGTGCATTATGATCAATGACTGCGCTGTGTGTAATCAGTTCTGATAGAAAGTCCAGAATCCTTCCTCAATGCAAAAAGTCCAGATCTTAAATGCCATGGTCACACCATGGCCAGCAAACACGTCCTTCAGAAAGTTCATCCAGACTCCAAACAGAATGTTTTTGAAAGCGGGGGAGGTGGTAAGCAGCCATTCTCCAG
>JAQQAE010003245.1:0-20585 GCA_029823295.1 Pseudamia nigra | reverse complement strand
CTGGCAAAGAGCAGAATTCAAGGTTCCATCGATTATGGCAAGTTCCTGGAGCTGCAAAGCAGCCCCAGACCATCATAGTTCTGCTCCCATGTTTCACTGTGAAATGATATTCTTTTTATAAAATGTTAGTTTTACAGCACCAGGAACAGGATGCACATCTAAAACGTTCAACTTTTGTCTCATCAGTCTATGAATTATTTACCCCAAAAGTCTTGGGGATCATCAGAATGTTTAGGGGTGTTTGTTGTTTTTGATCAAATGTGAGACGAGCTTTTGTTCTTTTTGGTCAATAGTGGTTTTCATCTTCGAACTCTCCCATGCAGGCCAATTTTACCCAGCCTCTTTCTTAGTGCCGAATCAAGAACTGACCTCATCTGAGGCAAGTGAGGCCTGTAGTTCTTTAGATGTTCTAACTTTTTCCAGACTATGAGATGTTAGATGTTAATGACATTGTTTTTCATCAGTTTTGTATTTCTTTATCATGACATGATGTGTTGCTATGTGGGATCTTTTAATTTACTTCACATTTAAGTGAATTCTTGTTCCAACAGGTCTGGCAGTAATCCGGCCTGAGTGTGAATACTTTTTCACAGAGCTCATTTTGTAAATGTTTTTGGATGTTTCAGATATTTCAATTAGTTGGATATTAACAAGTCCTCCCAGACATCAAAGTTGTTTCTAAAATGTTCTCAGGTGGTTGTCAACTGTCTCTCATAGTGGAGTACTAAGGTTATACAGTGTGTTCCCAAAAGGGTCATTTTTGGACAGTATTACATATATTGACATGTTTAAGATGACTGATGCCATTAAAAAATTTTAACACTCCCAGAAGTGTCCTTCCAAAACCTAACAGCCTCCCATGGTAGTACTGAAAATTGTCAGTTGGACAGCTTTTCATATGTTTCTGTGGTGTTGGCTAACTGCTGACATTAAGTACCTTCCAAAAGTGTTTCAGGGATTTCAGGTGAATGCCAACAGTGTTCCCTGGTGGAATAGTCAGGCTATTGTACACGCTCTGAAACTGCTAATACTGAAAAGGATTCATACATGTTTCTAAAGTGTGTTAAATAATCACCAAGACATTAAGCCGGCCACACATAGCGAAACGCGACTGATCCCAACTCAACTCTCTGAGTTCGGTCGCCTCGTACATGATTGAACGCACCTCGTACACAGCTGCAGATTAACACCATGACTCATACGTGGGAACTGGTGCCATCTATCGCCAGTAAACATTGATTGCGTTGTGACACACATAGTATGTGATGTGATATTTACCTATGGTATAATTTGTGATTATATTTGCCATAGTATAAGATTAAATGTGGTTATACTAGAACATGATGTGAAGTGTAGTATCGTAAATAAAATTGAATTGAATGGAATTTGGTCATTTGGTTTGAAAGTTGATCACATGATAACTTTGGTGACAGAGTGGGTGATGTGAAATTTAATCATAGCATGAGATAAATTTTGGTCATAGTGTGGGACAGTAGTTGACATTTGGTCTTAGTATAGCATGTGATTTGATTTTTTTTTTTTTTTTTTTTTATAATAGCATCTGTGTGATATGAAATTGTGTCATAGCATAATGCATGATGTAAAAATGGATCATACTGTTGTGTTCGGTTTGAATTTTGGTCATAAGCAGGTGATGTGAAAGTTGGTCATAGTATAGCATGTGATTCAATTTGGTCATAGCAGAAAATGATGTGAAACTTCTAGGGATCAAACGCACCGCAGTTGGGTTTTGAAGCGAATTTGTGCCTGGCTGTAATTAGAAGAACCACCACTAGAGGGCGGTAGGACACCTCTAAACTCTCCTCACTGCTCCGTTACCGATCAGCGCTTTTTGTCTCGCAAGCAGCTTATTTAAATGCAAACAGTTTGCGCCTACGGTTGATTTTAAAGGATAGTGTTATCCTTTTATCTACGAGGGAGGCTGAAGGTAATGGTAATTTCTTGTAATCCAGTTTCGTGTTTGACGACTGGGTCAGCAGGTTCTAGAATGTGAAATGTTTAGGCGGAAGAACACTTTAAATTGGATGGAGTTTTTCTTCTTTTTAAAAAAAAAAATAATGCTTTTTTTTCCACTGGCCAATATCAAAATGATGCGGAATGTGAACTACAGCCATGAAATATAACGTGATTTTCTGGAAAAATTAAGTGCTCCATACACTATTTAATGCACCTTATGTTCTCCCATATTTAGGAGGAACATAGAACCAGACGAGTGACATTAATTACTTTGATGGACAGTTTTTACATTTGAATTGACTTGAGTCCATAATGAAACACATGGTCTATTTTAGTGTTTTAAGCATCTTCCCGTTTTATTAACCGAGCTTGTAAAAAAAAAAAAAAAATCGACACGGGCCTGGAGAGCTTTAATTAACCAACAAACAGTGGTGGGTTGAGTAATCAGAGTACTCAAGTGTAAGTACTGTCACTTTAGAATTCTAATGTGTCAGGTACAAGTACTCCTAAAAGGAAGCACTCCAGTAAAAACACTTCCCAAGTTGTCAGTAAGTTAAGGATGTGGAATATTGCATCAATTTTGGATCATATGTGAATTTTCTTGATTGAATTTTATTCATTCATGATTTTTTTTTTATCCTTTTTGCTGACTTTTGTCAAGTTTTATTGGATTACTTTGTACATTTGTCAATTGACTTGACATATTATTGTTGCTCCTTTTGTGGTGTATTTATCAATTCTGTACAATTGTAATTTGATTATTCTATAATTCATGCACATCTTGTCATGCATGGTTTTTGTATCATTTACTTAATATTTATTCATTTTTTTGTTTTATCGTGTAGTTTTGTCACATTGTAGATTTGTTATGAATTTACATTGTTTTGACAAGTTTTGCTCATGTAGTTTTTTTCAGTTTCACTAGTTTACTTTGTACTTTATTAATTTACATTGCTCATTTTTAGTTGTTGTTTTGTGCTCATTTTGTCTCTTCTTTTGTTAATTTTCATGGATGTCGTATTTTTGGTTATTTTACTCATTAAGCTGTGGCCAATTGCAACTGAGTACAAGTTTTCTTTTCATCGCAAATGTAACTGAGTAAGAGTACAATTTCTCCTCTCAGAAGTATATTTTGGTCAGTATTACTCAAGTGCATGTAACTGAGTACGACCCACCTCTGCAACAAGGCACATCTCACCCATTGTCTGGAATTTGTGACATGTTTGCAGTGACTTTGACTGAAAATTCTTTGTCTCCGTCAAGGTCAGGTTTCGTGTCGTGCCTGCGTCGGAAGCGTCTGAACCTGGAAAAATGAAACAGCCTCCCGCAGCGACGGAGTCACTGCGCCGAAATGAAGCAAAAACAGCCGAGGCGAAGGTAAAGATTACCAGCTTCCTCTTTTATTGAAAAATATAGCTGTTATTTCAAAGACAGGAAAGTGAGGGAGGTGAATATATTAATATACTGTAAAGAAAAGGAAAAGGAGACAGAACGTACTTGGCATAACACTACAGCCTTATAGAAAACACAAAACATTCTACAGCTGAACTTTGAGCCCGTTGTTTTTTTTGCAGTCCTTATCTATTTTTTTTTCTTGTCACTCACCAAACCACAGCCGTCAGGGCACAGAAAACTTTTCAGCAGAGCCGGGGCAGAAAGAATTTGCAGGGGTTTTTTTTTTTTTTTTTATACAGTTTATTCTGGCCGACTCGGGAATTTCCCACAGAGAAACAGAAAGTGCCAGAAAGTTAAGACAATCACAAAGTATTTTAGTGTTAACATACTTTTCCATGATTTATAACCCTCTATTTACCTTTTCCACATTCTAAGTCCACCAGTCTAGCAGGCCAGACTAGTTTGAAAAAAGGAAAAAAAATGCTTGCAAATACAATTTGGCCACAAATATTTTACTTGGTGTTGGAGCCACTAACATTCTTCTGGTTCTCACGCTAGTATCGCACACTGCTGATAACAAAGATTGTTCACTATGGCACAAATTATGACATGAGTTAATAGAACAGCGGCAGATAAGGAGTGTTTTTGTTGTTTTTTGCATTAGTGAACACGGACTGACTAAACAATCCATTTGTTCTATCACAAAGCATCGAAGAATATAGGAAAAACACATCTTACTTTGGCCCATTTACATGAAAATGCCAAAGATTTCTGACTCAAATGATACTGCATACCTATACATACGTAAAAAAATAAACAAAATCCAATGTCCTGCTAACATTACCCGATAATATGTTTAAAATACACTTGGCTATCTCCTCCGTGTCACATACGAGAGTGATTTTCTTACAACCTCTTCATGTAAACGTGACAATAATCGCATCCTGTGATCTTTCTCCATGACTGTTCCCATTTTTCACCCATTACAGTATTTTTTTTTTCTGTTCCACTCTAAAATACAAAGGCCAGGCATTAATCGTGATTTTTTTGTTTAAAGTTACATAAATCTATCACGAGCTAATTAATGACTAGAATCAACCCAGAGGAGTGTGACGAATTCTAAATGTAAAAAAACAAAACAAGCCAAAGAGGAGCAGCGCACCTGTCTGTTCTTGACCCCGCTGTTCCTGGATCAGTTCCAGCTTGTTAAGGGCCAATAATCCAGCACGTTGTAATGAGTAGACTGGGAAAGACCGGATGATTGGTTGATTTAATCATCCGTTCCTACAGTGTCATTTGGCTTGTGTTAAACAGGAACATAGGTGCATATTATCACTTGTGGGGACAGTTCGGGAAATATCTTCCACTTTCACTGCCGGAGACATCTTTGATGCCCGTCTATAAACGTGTTCGACATCCTTCCTCTGCCCTAGAGACGAGCACGGACAGATGTTTAAAGAGAGGAGGTATGATGCACAGCTTTAATTATTATAGTCGATACAACAGCAACTCGCTTCCAGACATTCCTCTTACATTTCCGTTTCTCTCTGCTGACCTGCTAATCCTTCCAATCTCGATGAGGTGCAGAATGCACGGAGGAACAGAAAACACTTCAGTCAGAACTTCACATTTTCGCTAATTAAAAAGCAACAGCAAGGGATTTTTGTAAAACAGAGCTGTCAACCAATACAGCATGACAGTATTATTAACAGGTTCAGGTTTATCAGAGTCCAGTAAGGACTCACTGTTTAGTACCACTTTAAGGAATTAAGGAAAAACCCAAATCTTTTAAGACCTAGCAGTGCATTGAAATTTAATCTGTCCCCTTTGAAAATTAACAATTAAATAAAGTTTTCTGTCAATGTGAGAACGAGCAAAATTTTTCTTCAACAAGGATTAGAAGCTACAAACACAACAGGCTACTGAACCAACCTCCTGATAGACGATGTATAGAAAAATAGGATCACTCCACACCGACTACAAATCTCAGTTTCACTTCCCGTTTCCTCTGGTCCTTCCTCACAATCTGTAGTAGATGGTCGTTAATGTCCCGTGACCTTTTCTGAAATCCTGCATATCACACTCTCATGTGATTGACAGCTGGGTTCACGTCTTATGACCTCACTGTCATTCCAATACTTCAGATGAATGTGATGATCATAACAGATGGCATTTATTAGCTTGGTCAATGCACGGCTGAAGAAGGCAGAATACCGGGGTGACATTTATTCTTTGAACCCAAAGTTTTGAGGGTGAGCGGGCCAGACTATCTGAACTCGCACACATCCTGCATGAATAAGGCTTTCGTGGTTAATTGCGATGCTGTAGGTTCGGTTTGATTGATTACCAGCCCCGCTGATTATCAGATCAAATATGCAAAACTTAAGCAATGTATGACGTTTTCCAGTCTGTTTTGTAGAAACGCTGCTTTCTGCGCCACAGTCTGGTGCTTCTGAGATGGGACTCAATGATGTTGCTGGGAGCTCCCAGCACTCTCATGTTAATGTTGAAAAGTTTTAACCATATCCTAAAAATTCAAGATTTGTGTTATAATTTGTGTTACTGCAAATGTACATGATTCCAAATTTCAAAAATCAAGTCTCCTTGATTTCTAATAATCATCAACCCTGAAAACCTACTGGTCAGCCCTATCTGTGGATTTATGTACATTTGATGCATAAGAAGCCTAAAGCAGATGTGGACATGGTCTAAATCTCTTTATTGCCCTTTCCAGCTTCCTTTGAATGTCCACCGAGTCTGTCCAAGTTAGCCTACACTCGAATCTCATCATCGTCCTCGTCCATGAAGGTGAAATCCCTGTCCTCCTCCCCGCGTGGTGAGCTGTACTTTGCGCTGTCCGTATCCCCATCGTGCAGATGGTACTGAGCTTTCTCCTCGTTGGCTGAGCCGGAGCTGGACACGGAGCAGCTGTCCAGGTTGTGGTGGTTGTTCCTGGTGTGGAGTTCTGGAGTATAGGGATCGACTGGCACTGTCTTCTGGTGCATACTGCGGGGAGGCCTTGCGGGTGCTCGTTCTTCAGCATCGTCGTCATCTATGTGAGGAATGGCGGGTGACGCGCGGCCTTCGCTGCCCTTGCCTTCCTCGTAGCCAAGGTCGTCATCATCCCAGCCTCGCTTCTCCATTACACTCAAGATATCTCCAAGCATCGAGGGCCCCAAGTCGATGTGGAAGGACATCATTGACTCTGCGTGCTTCATCCCACCTCCTTTAGGCATGGATGGAGGCAAATCCGTAAGCTCACCAAAATTCCGCTCGTCAAACTCTGCATCGTGCGTTGCCATCGCTGCTGCTCCGTTCACCGGTTTGTTGTCAATCTCTGTCAGCGTCTTCATTGGGCTTGATGAAACGCTCTTCGCCAGCTGCCTGCCTCTGCTAGCGTCCTCGTCATTAAGGTAAGGCAAGGAAATTGCATTTTTCACATAGTTGGATGAGCCACCTGCAGGCCCCATCATATTGTAGTCATACTTGTCCGCTCTGTTTACAGACTGAGAGCGCTTACTGCTCCTGAAGGTGCGAGACAGCAGCCCTGGTTTGGGGCCCGGAGAGCTCTGCTTTGTGTCCGGGTCCCGAGGAGGCTCACCTGATCGAGTGCTCAGAAACGAAGTGTCTCCGAAGGCATCTCCTCCCCGGCCCACATGCATTGTGTGGCGAAAGTCTCCCAACGGAGCGCTGATCATCTCTGCGGTCAGGTCGGCACGAGACCGTCTCTTTGACTGGTTGGTGTTGGAAACCAGCTGCTTGAGGATAGGCATGGTGGCAGTCTGATGGCTAAAAATCCACAGAAAAGTTGAACTTGCTGCTGGAGTTTAGGTGAATTCTTTCCAAAGGTCCCTTGGATTGTGCGAGATGACGTCAAAGGAAGTACAATTGCAGGTGCTTAATGCGAGCAGCCATGATGGTCCTCGATGTGAAGCTCAGGTTTCATCCCAGGGATCCTGTGGAGGAAAAGAAAAAGACTATTAGAGCCACATCAGTAACTATACAACCCAAAAGCAGCTACAAAACTTGGCATGTAACTTGAAACTAATTACACAAGACTGCATTTTATTCTGATGAAAATATACATGTCATTTAACCTGATACTCCAGTGGGTGGTAGCTATTGGTTTCTAATAGCTTTCACATCAGTCTGAACTGGAAACTTCTGTAGCAATATTAGAAATGAAGTTTTACTTGAGTGGCTTTAAACTAAACTTTTTTTTTTTTTTTTTAATTCAGAAGTCTGTAACGGTGTTATGTAATGGGGAAGAAAAGCTCTCTGGACTAAAGTTCACAACATTTTCAATTTCTAACCAGTAATAATGGCCCCAGTGAAGTTTGCCTCAGTAAAGTATGTGCCAATTCAAATGTTCCGGTACGTCTGCTTCATTTCTGAGCTTTTTCGAAAAACCTTTAAAAGGCCTCTGTCATGTTTCATTTTTTCAAGCGGCTGCAGTGTCTGCCATCACTGCTGTGCTTTAGTTCCCGATTCAGGCCCCTGACTGTTACATAACCAGCAAGACACAGGATACTCGGAGCCTGAGCAGCTCATTCTGGCAGGAATAAAAGAACGAGGAGGGGGAAAAAATGAAGCAGGACAGCGTTGCTTCAGCTTGGATTGACTTACAAAGTCCGAGCTGCTGCATACTGTTCTAACTGTACGATCAGCAGGAGATAAAATGTTTCCACAGTGAGCGCTTCATATTTGTGTTGTTTTGTGCCTTTGTCTTTTTCAGCCTTGAAGGCAACGTTTCAACACCTCCAACAGAATATTTTGCTCCGTCTGTCACAGCCTCATTTTAGCCGTTTTTCATTCAATACACATCAGCGGCTAAATCCCCAGTGCATTTGTCTCATCAACCCAGTAATAGATTAAAGGCTGTTAAACTGTGAACAAAGAGGAATGCCCTTTATTTAACACGTCACTTTGATCCCTGAACTCATGGACATGTTTGAATGAGGCAGAATGGAATACAACAGTCAAATATAAACTTAATGTAGACTGTTTGATGAAGGTAATTGACTAAACCGATCACATCTCACGTATGTGTCTCACACACACACTAGTATTGTGTTGATGAATGTGCTTTAGTGACAGTTTAACTTAAATGAGATTATAAAAAGCGCAATATATACACTTTTTATTGCACTGTATCCCATCATACATATCAACATTCACACACATGCTGTACAGTGCATGTGCGGCATGTGTGTGAATTATACTGACCATAAACACAGTTATTATAATCTGATAAAACATCAAAACTGAAGTGCCTTGAACTTTTGCACAGCACAGTACATCCACAATTCCTACACATTTTACACAAAATTTCAATACAAAACAATTTCAATGACCACTCACAACTTTATTACATCAGTGGAAGTGATTAATGTTAAACTCCTCAGCATCCTTTTTTTGTACTGTCAAATCTGATTAACCCACAAAGAAGAAAAGAATATGTTGTGTTCTTCACAAGTAACTGACTGAACTTTAAATTTCAATTCATCAAGCATTTTTGTAAATCACCATGTATACCGATTAGAGGTCGACGAATATCGGCGCCGATATTTGGAATTTTGACGTATAGCGGTGTTTCTTTAAAGCCAACGGGCCGATATTAAAAAAAAATTAAAAACTGGATTTCAGCTCAGATGCCGCCGCCCCTCCCTCTCTCTCTCCTGCCACTTCTGTCTCAGGCATTGTACCGCTCATGGCGCCATCTGATTGGTTAAGCAAGCCACAGTATGCGTATGTGGCAGAGCCACTGAAGCGGAAGTTGTCCTCACATACTCAGCTTTTAGCATAACATTAGCTCGCCCGTCCTGCTCTAAATGCTCAGCAGACTCAATGAGAGAATGTCTGTTCTGTAGAGAATAGTGTGAGTTTGCATGAAAGACACGTGAAAAACTTTACAACTCACAACTACAAACATTGCTGTGAGCTTTCTGGTCCTATGATCTGAAAATTAAAGTGAAGATGAAATGCTGTAGGCTATTTAGGGTTAAACAGTTGGTTTAATCCCTTGCAACAAGGCTGCATAATTAATAATGTAGCAACATAGTTTTGAATGACAGGGTCCCTGCTATTGCATGATAAAATATAAAATTAAATAATGAAATCAACTTTAGGCTTCAGGCTTTTTTTTTGTTTTTTTTTTTTTCAAACCCTTGTTGCAGATGGATGGACCCAAGTCTAAAAGTGCAGTAGGCAGTAGTTCAATCGGCCAACAACACCAGGGAAGACTGTGTGTAAAACATGCAATGACGAAGTCAGTACGGCAGCAACAACAGCAAAAAGTAAAAACACTTCCAACCTGTGGTCCCATCTCAGGATTCATCACACTGACTCACACAAAACAGCTCAGAAGAAACGCAAAGTTGAATCAGCATCTCATACAGATGTGGCAACTTCATGGCAGCCAACAGTACTGGAAATGTTTTGTATACAAAGAAAGTGGACAAATTCAGAAAACAGGTCTCAACTAATGGACAAACTAATCATAGAGATGATAGTTACTGATAACCAACCATTCTCGGTGGTGTCTGATGTTGGCTTTAAGCGGCTTATGGCTGCAGCAGAGCCACGTTAAACACTGAAAAGTGAGAGGTATTATTGAACTGAAAAGCTGCAAGAAGTTCACCACAAGATTGTGGACAAGGTCAAAGCCATGATTCAACCAGAAAATGCTGGCTACTCTCTCTCCTTCACCACAGACTGCTGGTCTGATGTGACAGAGTCTCTCATGAGCCTGATGTGCCATTTTATTGACAACGAATGGACAAGAAAGCATGTTGTTTTAAATAGAACAGCCATGCATGGGTCCCATACTAGAGAATACCTGGAAGACACCTTCCTCAGGATGCTTGAGGAATGGAAGACAAGCAAAGATCGTGTGGCACTAGTGCTTCGAGACAGTGGCACACATGTTGTGAAGGGAATGAGGTTTGCTGAACTTCCAGACCTCAGCCGCACAGCTCACACCTTGCAAGTTGTTGTACATGATGGTCTGTCAAGTCAAAGAGCTGTCACAGATGTCATAGCAACGCTTAAGAAGTGCGCTACACATTTCCACCACTCCATTTTGGCCAAACAGCATTTGTAAAACATTCAG
Organism: Pseudamia nigra; assembly: GCA_029823295.1. NCBI lineage: Eukaryota > Metazoa > Chordata > Actinopteri > Kurtiformes > Apogonidae > Pseudamia > Pseudamia nigra. The sequence continues at coordinate 10,102 of JAQQAE010003245.1, read as the reverse complement.
AGGGAACTTGGCCTACCAGAACACAACATAACCCAGGCTGTTCCAACGAGGTGGACCCAACGCCATGCATGCTGCAAAGAATGCTGGACCAGAGACGTGTACTTCATGTCTACTGTGGTGAACATGGAGGATTTTCAAGTCCCCTTGCTCAACAGTGGGACCTTGCGTCCAATTTAATTGAAACTCTTCTACCGATAGAGGAAGTGACACTACACAGTAACTCATCGGCATCCTGCATCATTCCATGCCTGACTGTGTTGAAGATGCTACTTCAAGATAATGAGGGGCCCTCCACAAAAGGCACTGGAACGCTCAGGCAAGCTATGAGGGAGAGCCTGGAGAAGCATTTCTTACAATTAGAAGACCCAAAGCCTGTGGTGCTGGCCTGTGTCTTAGATCCTCATTATAAGTCATGCATTCTCCATTGCGACAACACTGAACATGACCAAAGTGTGACTGAAAGAGGAAGAGGATGCTGCCACACACCAGACCTCTCAAGGGGAGCATGCTGTCACAGAGGAGGCTAGAGTGGAGGAGCTGCTGCATGTGGGACACACAAAGATGATGGAAACACCCACAAAAAGCAATGGAGAGAACACACATCCTTTCGTAGCCGTGTTGAGATGTTCACTTCTCTGCTGGCACCCCACACTGATGACCAGCTCGCCAGCAGCTGCATTGAGGATGAGCTACACCTGTACCTGAAGGAGCCAGTGATTGACAGGAGGAATGGGGATCCACTTCAGTGGAGACAAAATGAAGGGCGCTTCAAGCAACTTGTCAAACAAGCAAGAAAATTTCTTACTGCACCACCCTCATCAGTCCCAAGTGAGCGAAGCTCCAGTGAAGTCTCTGCAATTTGTGAACGCAAGAGAAGCTGTCTCACTGGAGAGCACGCTGAACAACTTTGGTTTTTGCACCACAATCTCTTGCTGCTCAATTGGGACTACTGATTAATTTGATACATTTCTGTCAAATTTTATTTAACTTTTATATGCTTTATAAACCCTCTGGAAGCAAGTTTTTATTTAACTTTACTAAAGATGCTGCTGAGCCTAAGAACTCCCTGCACTTTTTTTTTCAGATTGAACTCAAAACAAAGAAGTCATTTCAGTTACAGTGGTGCCCCGGCTAATGAATTTAATCCGTTCCAGCGTCGCGTTCATTGGGCGAATCATTCATTAGCCAGAGCAAGTTTTTCCATAGGAATATATATAAAACCAATTAATCCATTCTGGACCGATGAAAACTCCCATATAAAGTATGTACTACACACCCGTACATGCACATTTATTGATTTATGAAAACACTCACCGGAGGAGGATGAGACAGAGACAGCCATTTTTCTTAGAGTCCGGAAAATAAGGTATACTGAAAATTTCATCAAAGTCCATTCATATCTTTTTGACTTCTGTTGTGAACAAAGAAACTACTGCAGACAAAAACATAAGCTCACTGGCGGAGCTAATAACAATTTGTGATATGTGAAACGTTCCACTTGGAAAATGTCGTGGTCTGACCACAAAAACATTTTGAAACCGCTATTAATCTTCTTCAGCTTTATTATTTAATGGAATAATTATATTAACATCTTTAGTCATATCTCTCACCTCTAGTATCAAAAAACAGAATGTCACAATATTCAGATGCATTAATATTTTCTTACATTCCAACAGAATTTGGCTCATTTCAACAGAATTTCACAGCTTGGACCAAAGTGTCCTTAAGTCACCGCTGACATCAGCCATGAGGCATGATCCTATAACAGAATCAAGTGGAAAAGCAGATTAAACACCCACTTGTGTGCTAGCTGCAGTCCACCAGCTCCATGCGTTTCTGACGTTAACAAGGAGCTCGATTGTTGCAGCCAGACAGCAATCCCATCATTCTCCAGTGTTTTCATACTGGAGCTGAAGCCCACGCTGTTGGCCTCCATGCGTCCCCTCGCTGCCATGAATGGAGCTTCACTCAACAATATTCCAAAGCAACGTTCGTCACCCATGAAAACATTTGCATCTCTGACAAGAACCCATTCAATTGGAAAGACAACAGTGGCACTGGAGGGAACACAGGGGGGTTTGACACATGATAAAAGCTACCCCCCCCCCCAGTCCTTTCTCCCTTACCAGAACTGATCTCTCCACATTCTACAACTTCATGCACGATATCTTCAGTAGATACTGATGCTAATGGGGCACGTTCAGGAAAAGGACCCAAAAAAAAAAAGGTAGTATGTCCTTGGGAACCAAAATTAGAAAAAATATTATTAAGTGACAGTTTAACTGGAAATCATGCTACATATCATAGCATTTTATTCAACAATGTCTTATTTTTTATTGTGGATTTTATTTAAAAGATAATAACGTATAAGAATGAAGACTGAACTTATTTTGCTCATTTTGACTTAAATGAAAAACTAAATAAGCTCGTACATAACATGAATAAACTAAAGCATAAAAAAGGACAATGTGAGCCAAATGAAGCACAAAAGGAACAAAAATCACAAAAATGAACAAAATAAAAGGAACAACCCACAAAATGGACAGAAATTTAAAGACATAAACACATTAATGAAGAATATTAACAAAAATGAACAGAAAATCAAGAAAATGACAAATATGAACAGAATGAGTGAAAAAAAAACTAATAAAATGAAGTAATACAGAGAAGTGAACAAAACATTCAGGAATACTGACAGAAATAAACTGAAAAATAAAATAATCAAGAATATTAACCAAAAAGAAAAAAAAAATCAGAAAATGGACATAAAAAAAAATGATTATAAACAGAATGAGCAAAAAATAAATACTGTAATAAAATACCAAAATAATGCACAAAAATGTACAGAAGCTTCAAAAATATTAAACAGAAAATAACTTAAAGAGAACATAAAATCAAAGGGAATGAGCAAAATGAAAAGAAAATAGACTGAAATTAAGAAAATTCCAAAAAAACTGAACAAGACAAAATAAACAGCACAATAAAACAAGGCTCCACAACCCAAGGCAGGTTTAAACAACACTGCTCAGCTTTCCAGGTTCTACTCTATTGTAGACATCGTTAGAATTCATCACACCCTCCATGCAACAACCTTGAAAAAGGCTTGCTGTTAAAAAAGCCACGACGAAGAGCCAACTTACAAGATTTTATAGCTTGGAGCAAACAAATGGCAAGCAAGGCCTTCTGAGCAGATTCTCACTGCTTAGATTAATACAGCATGATCTTTCATTAGTTAAAGCCCTTATTACTTAATGCCTTGTGCAGTAGCCAATTAGTCTCAGGCTACTGAATGTGTGACTGACCACTCAAGACAGCTCTTCATCGGATACGTTCCTCCCCGCTGCCCATAGTTTTGTGTTTCCCTATGGCAACGTCAGAACGGAGCTACGGCTACCAAGCGAGCTTCCTGTCTCTAAGCCGGAGACAGCCAGTGCGAGATTTTATCCCCTACATGGAGAGATCAACATCATTGAAATGGATTAACCCTTCCCGGTGACCACATAAAGGGGAAAGGGGAGGGGGGGGTGACAGGGACAGTCGCTACAGTGCTAGAGTCGCATAGTTACAGGGGAATGTGTTTGATGTGCCTCGTCACCAGAGGACATTCATCCTCAGCATAAAAGGTGTCTGTGGGTGCTCAGATATCAAAAAGGTGCAGACTCCCACCTTCAGTCATTCTAGGAAGTGGACCGTTTTGTGTCTTTTGGGGCCACTTGGTATTTGATGAGGAATAATGAGTGGTTCCCTCCCCCATGACTTCCCCTGATCATCAAGTCCCCATTAATGTGGGCATGACAAAAGATAAAGTATGGCCTGCAGGCAGTCCTGTCATATTCTGTCCTCGCTTTTCACTGCTTGGAAATGCAGAACGCATTCTCCAGTTTCAAAACACTATTCCAGACGAGGCTTTACAGGATGGAATGTATGCTCTAACTGGATTTAGGCATGTTAAAGAGATTTTTAAGACTATTATGAATGCTTTTTGAGATGCATTTCACACCTATACTGGAAGAACGAAAAAAAGAATGAGGGAAAATCTGGCTGTAAATCCCAAAAAATAATGGGTAATGGCAGACATTTGCTGCGTCTTTTCTGCAGCTCAGCAAGTTGAACAGGCCTCAAATTTCTTCCAAACCTCACCCCCCCCCCCAACAGTCCAAGTAAATGCTCTATTCTCAAGCTCAATCTAGTTGAATTTGTACTCAGATATTAGATCAAAGTAAGGTTAAAAGAAATAGTACATAGAAAAAAAAATTGAATACCCACTGTACACATGGAAAAGGGCTAAAATTTAGATGCTTGGTTTTCTGACTTTTTAAAGGACTCAAGTAAATTAGAGCTGCCTAATGCCACTAGTATAGTATAGTATAGGCATAAGAGTTTAACGGCAAACATTTTATATGCAGTAAACAGATTAAGTGCCTTCAGCGAAGCACTTTGCATTCCTAATTTTCCACTCAGGTGGCTTTAACTCACATACAATGTCATTAAAAGCCAAACTTCAATAAATGGAAAGGACCTGTAATGATACAGTATGTGATACCTGGGTTAATTTTATTCATCTGCATATGCATGATAATATTGTTTAAAATGGCTACAATAAATGTGACAAACATGGCAGTATGTCTTGTTGCACAAAGTCTATATACTGAATGCTGCTATAATTCTGTCTAGACAAAGTTTTGCCTTTTCACACACACCCAAGTATTCAAGGCTCAAGTCAAAGAGGTGTCCAGGGATTTAAGTTTGGCCCGAATGGACCATAACACACAGCTCACAGTGGTGCTGAGGGCAAAATTCCATCTCAACACTCTGCTCTCAGAGCTGTGCCGACAAATGGGTCGTTACACATGTACAAACAGGCACAAAACACACATATAGTGGAGTGTGTTTGTCTTACAGCATGAAATACACAGAAAGATGAAATAAGTATTATACTGTGTTTGCTTTGGTTGACTTATTGCCTGAGCCATTGTGTGAGTCCTCAAGCTGTCTTTTATGTAACTGAGCACTCAAAGAGCTACATGACTCCAGTTCAAACTGAGACAAGTGGTGACAGGGTCATGAATGATTAAGAGCATCTCATGTCGCCTGCGGACTCTCCTGCGTGCGTGGTGACATCACCAAAAACTACCAGAGGCGTTCAGGCTCACTCCTGTAATCCTGTGGATCACAGGCGCAGTACTGTCCTTGGATATCCCATGTCACTTTCTCTCCTTCCGCTCAATGCACAGACAAAAGAGGCTTTGGCTACTCAACCAATCACAGCTCACCCACCCACGAGTTAAACCAACAAGAACACACCACGGGAGGATTTTCCAATTTTCTTCTAAACAGTACTTGAAATTTTTAAAAAGGGAGAGAAGAGGCCATCACTTATTCACAAGGCAGAGGCCTTCATGCAAGTTTAAAAGGATGTCAGGTAAATGGTGATTACACAACAGCTGAGGGACCATTACTACTGCGTGGCCTTCAGACCTGTAACATAACATGCGCGTAAAATAAAGCCAAATATGCTTCCCCTGCTTCAACCAAACTGATTTCATTATTTTCCCAGATTACGATACCAAGGTGTCACAAAGTGCGTAAACTGGTCACAGCAGGCAGCTGTTTATCAGTCCCGCTGGGCTTGTTATTTTCACAGTGCTGTCCTGATTTACGTCAGCACTGATGTTTCCACATTCAACAGACTATGCTTACTAGATTAAAGCTAACTTACCCCCCAAGAAGGGCACGCTCGTTAGATAAAACATTTAGGAGCGCATTAGGATCTTCAGAGATGTGAAGAAAATGTATGCAATATTGGGTTTGTCTTTTTTGTAGAAGTAGAGCTAGTCAAGGATGACATACCCCCCAGCCCCCATAAACTTAAAACTGTTGTAATGTTATCTTATTACCTTTGAGTATGCCCACTGAGACCAGAGCTGTTGATGAGTTTATTGAGTAGTTTACTAGAAATGCCTCAAAATTCAAACAGGAAAAGTTTTGATAACTGGTAAACCTGAACAAAGCAAAATATTCATATTGTTAAAATGTGGGAAATGTGAGTTTAAGTAATATTTGACATGAATACTGAATGTTGTGTTTATTTCATTCCTGTGATGACAAATTAAAACAAAAAACAGATATTGCAAAGCATTTTATCAAGTGGAGAGCAGAGCAGGACAGTTGTGTCACTATATTATTTTCCTTAAGCACAGAAGATAATGTCCCATTTGTTATTACCTCTGCCAAGGAGTTTATGTACTCATGTCTGTGTGTCTGTTTCAGAGGCAGCCCTTGGGCCAAGGATGAACCCATTAGATACTAGAGGTGATCCAGATCAGGATGCAGATTCTGGATCACTTTCATTACACTGCGAGATAAGGCCATTGTTATGTTTTTGCTAGTATTATCAAAAATATTGCACCAATTACCTCCAGTGTATTAACAGTTTCATCTTTTGCCAATGGCTACCCCTGGTGAAAACTTCATCAAAATCCACCCTATAGTTTTTGTGTAATCCTGCTAACAACTAACCAAGCAAAAAAAAAAAAAAAAACAGACAATCCAACATGAATACATAGCCTCTTTGGCTGGATAATATAAAAAAAAAAAAACATTGCACCAATCAACATGAAATCATCCACATATACACAACTAACAACTCTCTACAAGAAACAGTGTGGGTGAACGACAGCCTTGGCCACAGTTTGTGCTCTGCGAGTGCCCTGTAGTTCTAAAAGAAGAATGACAAATAAATAAAAAGTGAAGACAGCCGCAACAGGCCTCTGATGAATGGGTCATGTCATTTTTTCTTTAGTGGACAATAAATACTGCAAATATAGCTTCAGCGTTGTTGTTTGATCATCAAATTTATGTTGAAAATAACATACCTTTAAAAAGGCAAATTACGTAGCATTTTCCTAAAAACAACATGTAGTTTGATACATTAATAATGGGTCTCAATATTTTTTTTCTGACTTGTCATCGAGACACACATTGTAAAGCTCGTTTGACCTTTGAGGCTCTGTCTGAGTGGAGAGGAGGGGCCACTATTGAACTGTTGACAAAGCTATGCAAGAGCCAAGGTGCACACTGCACTTTAAATTAAACACACTTAAATATATTTCATAGTTTGCATACATGTAGTCTTAGTCACAGAGGCAACATACACACAGTCAAAATCTGAATGCCGGATAAAACTTCCAAAACTTGGCCAAGATATGATTTACACTACAGTGGCCAATGGAGTTGTTTATAAAAGTCACTTTTCAACCTTTAAAAAGACCATTTTAAAAGATACAACATCCATAAAAATTGAAAAACCTTTGCGCATCTGTTTTTTTTAGACAGGTGCATAAGTTAAAAAAAAAAGAAAATCACATAAGAAATACATATTCAGGAAACTCCCGCCCACTGCCTCAACTTGCAAAATATGTTTTAGTAATACAACATTTCGGTCCTACACCTTCATCTGGAGCAAAACTTTATATAAATAAAATATATTATGCAAGTTGAGATAGGAGTTCATCTGAATATGTATTTTTGATTGATATAGCAGCCAACACAGACTGAGCTGACATGGCAGTAAGGAAACTTCTTCCATTTTAAACTTGAACTAGTGACAGCCTACCCTATTGTTCAAATCATGAACAATAGAACCAACCCCCAGCACCATTGATGTGTAAATGAGTATACAACTTAGCCTACCCACTCCATAACATTTATAATCAATTAAATCAATGCAGCTGCATAAGAATAGAACATTCTCAACTCTGACAAATAAGGTCAGCAAACTTCATTTACCCCAACATTGTGAGGCCCACAACCTCCAACCCAAACATCTGATTCTCACGGGGGGATGGGAGTGTCCAACGCTCTGAACAACAACTCAGAAGACCCACTTAAGCCCATCATACCAGTATCATCCAGAAGACTGAACGTAAGCTACAACATGTCTCTGTAAAGTATATATAATGCCGTCCTTCGGGATGTAAAATAAGTTCTAACAGTGAAGCTTTTCAAAGCACTGAGTTGATTTATGCCTCACAATTAGTGTTGAATTACCATGAAATCCCTTCTGCAGCGCTTCAAAGCACCAGAGAGGGAAAGCGGTTTGAAGGTGCAACTTAACACGATGGTTGTAGCCATTTCAAGTATCATGAGAACATTCCATATGCCTTTCACAAAAGCAAGTCTGCCAGTTTTGCATATTTGATTTAATTGCATCCGTTAGGTACACCATTTTAGTTGATTGTAATGTTTCCTTGTTGAGTAAGACACATTCAATCTAAGCCTCACCTACGTATTTGGACAAAGTGAAATACTAGAAAGCCTGAAACTGTGTAGTACACAATCCAAAACTCTTTTTGTGCTGCGGAGGGAACCAGTTCTTCTTGCTCGACCAAACACATAGCTCTCAGGCTTGGTCTTCAATGACAAATGAAGGAAATATCTTGAACACAAAACAAAAGAAAGGGCCTCAAGTTCCATGACAGATGTAATTCCCGAGCATTTCACACAAGTCTGGTTGTTAACAATTCCATGGTAAACAGATCTACCCCGTGACCAATGATAGATATGATCTACCTAGGGTGAATTAAATTATTTAACATTAGTGCTATGTAGATTCTGTGACTGTAAATGCAAAAAGTGCAGGTTGGATTGTAGGTCCACCTGTTCTGATATCAGTGACTACACACAAATCTTGACAGTTTTGTGACATCACACTAACATTGGTACAATTGGTATTAGGTTACATATTGTTATTATTCTTAATTGGTTGTAGTGTTTTCAATTTGGTCAAACGAGTACGAGTAAAAAGATGTCCTGAGAATATATACATTTATTTGAGTTCAATTCAATTCAAATTTATTTGTAGAGCACCAATCATAAGTGCTGATTATTTTTAGGCACTTCACAATTTGAGGCTGAGACCTCGTGGACGGACGGACAGACAATCATTATGGACAATTTAGAGTAGACAATTCAACTAGTGCATGTTTTTTTGGCTGTGGGAAGAAGCTGGAGACACGGGGAGAACATGTAAACGCCACACAAAAAGGCCTCGCTGCCCAGCGTTGGGATCTAACACAGGACCTTCTAGCTGTGAGGCATGAGTGCTACCCACCGCACCACCGTGTCACCCCGAGTTATTGACAATACACAAAAAAAGCAATGATAACAAAAAATTTTATAATTAATTCAAAACACACAAGGTTAGATTTCCTACGTAGACTTCCAATAGTACATGTTGCTATTAGTTCCATTTGGTATGGCAGCCGACTGGCTATTGCAACGCAAAGTCTCTTGCAGTCCTGCTTTGTACCTGGTCCCATGCCATGGAAACAAAAAAGACTTGCCAAGTAAAACAGTCCTAAAAAAAGGGAGATTAGTGTAGATTACTCTCACCTGAAACAGTTTTACAGTCTGTAGCAGTAAAATGTTACCAGTAAAGATAAACATTTGATATGATGCACTTGTATGCCTCCTAGCACTTCACAAATTGGAGGGAGGATTTCCATGCTGTGGTGGCATTTTATTCCTGTTTTCTGCATAATTCTGGGCACGTATATTACAATATTTAGAAAATACTGAAAAGCAAAAAACAAACATTTCTGAAAGACCATGCCATCAGATGTTTAACAACACTGATCCCATGCACACACTATCAACTATACTCTCCACTACTGATGTTCACTACAAATTTGAAATTTTCTACAGCTGATATAAAAGAAGAAGGCGGGTCTTTGAGCACCTGTGTGTCATCTGCACGTGTGACTGGCTGAGGGAGATGCTAATCAGCTTGAGCCAAGTCCAGCATGGAAAACTGATAACTTGCCAGCAGCTTAAAGCTTTTGTGTCACTTATGAAATTTGGTTCCCCATAGGCACACACAAATTTGAACATAAGCCAGCAAACAGTAATTTCAAGAAAAATACACATCATTTCAACTCTTAAAATACATGATAAACTTCTTGTGTAAAAAGCTGATTTGTTTAAATTTACTTCTGCGACAATAGACCAGTGGTCTCAAACTCAATTTGACATGGGGGCCGCTGGAGCTAGTGTCTGGGGTGCGGGCGGTACAGGCGGAGGGAGAGAATTGTGCGAGCGGGGG
>JAQQAE010003244.1:0-20586 GCA_029823295.1 Pseudamia nigra | reverse complement strand
TGAACCTATGATGAAAATTACAAACCTCTCTTATCTTTTTAAATGGGTGAACTTGAACATTTTTACATTTCCCAATACTTATTGTCCCCACTGTAAGTCATTAAAGATCCAGTATCTTAACCCTTTAAAAACATCTAAATTTATATGAATTTGTACAATACATATCTGTCTATTAATGAGTTCTATCAGGGGGTTGATGAAATACAGTGTGTTATTCTCACTTTTCTTTGCTTATCCAAGGGTCTCTCTGTAAGGGTCGTACACCCATTTCATTGAAGTGTTGCACCCGCCCATTTTTCATTACAAAACACTGAATGAAAACATAGACCATATATGTATCAACGGACAAAGTGGCGACGACTACAGTCAAGTGCATGTCATGTAAAAACGATATATTATTAAATAAAAAGAAGCTATGAAGGTCCAAGTCAATTGACGACTTGACATAACATTACAACCTGTCAATCAAATCCCAGCATGGGAGTGATTTGTCAAATTGTAATTCATGGGAGGTGATTGGTGCAATATATTTGACGTTAGCAAAAAATGTGAAAAATGGCCCTCTCTTGCAATGTTAAAGAAAGAGAAGATTTAATCCAGAATATGCATCCTGATCCGGATCACCTCCAATATGTAACGGGTTCATCCTTGGCCCAAGGGCTACCTCTGGTGAAAATTTCATCAAAATCCATGCAGTAGTTTTTGCGTTATTGCACTAACAGACAGGGGCGGGGCCTAGTGTGACTATGCCCTAAGGTACTTCCGCATCAGCCTCACTACACTGGGCGAACCATCATTCCCAAGGTGATCCGGAAATAGACTACGACACTGTGACTATGGTCAACATTCATAATGGACTGTTTGTCCATGTTGTGTGGATTTATTAGGAACAACTTTAGTGAGCAAGTTCATATTTTCACAGCTTATATTTGACACCCAAAACCCAGTAAAGATGCATTTTCACAGCATGGGACCTTTAAGGCAGAGAAACTGGAATTCATTTGTGTAGTAATGCAAATGTTCTCATCTAGGGAAAAGCACAGCAGCAAAACCCAAAGCACCTTCTTGTCTGGGGTTATTGTTTATCATTAGATCAGTCAGGCATGCAATATGTTGGACTCATAAAGGAAATGATAGCTGTTCAGGATGTGATAACAGATATGACCACTGAGTCTGATCCAGCTTCAGTCAACAGATTTTCTACAAACACTTGACTCATCACTGCATCACCACAACTACTGCGCAGCGGTAAAATAAAAAACACTTTCTCTTATGCACCTGTATGTATACTGGAGTCAAGGCAGCAAGTAAAGTGTGTTTGGTTCCCTGTGATTTGTTTGAAATCCCTGGAATGTGTGGACAAACAGAGCAGAACCTCGATGTGCAGTGTAACACATGATTTCACTACGCTGGTGTCAGAGTCCTCATTCCTTACTGCTGGCGGGCGGAAAGGTGAGGAAAAAGGTGAAGTGTCAGCAGATCTGAGTTAAAGCAGAGGTTCTCAAGAGGTGGATCGGGACCAGAGATGGGTAGAGTACACAGAAACAGTACTCAAGTAAGAGTATTGCTGCTATGTAATGAGAATGACTAATAGAAGTAGTACTCATAGTCATCAGTACTTGAGTAAAAGTAAAAGAGTTGTTTATTTCCTTGATTATTTTGATCATTTTTGTTAATTTTGTTGCATATTTTGTTGATTTTTGTTCCACTTGTTGGTCATTTTGTTCCTTTTTTAAACTTGCACTATTATGGTTATTTTTTTTACTACTGTTGTTGGGTCTACTTCATAAAGCAACATTTATTCCAGCCCAATATATTGAGTTAAATGTGTATTTTGGTCATTTTTGCTTATTTCTTTGAATATTTTTATCATTTTTGTTCATTTACTTGCTTATTTTGTTGATTTTTTTTGTTTCATTTTGTTGGCATTTTACTCTTTTTTTGCTTATTTAGTTTTCTCAGTTTTTGTTGCTTAACTTGATGTTTCTTTTAATTTGTAGCTGTTTTTTAATATTTATTTTTGTTAATTTTCTTGAATATTTTGCTTCCTTTTGCCTGATTTTGTTCATTTTTGTTCTTAATTCTAATTCTTAATTTTTTTATTTCAACTTTTTTACTCCTACTCATTGAGCTGTGGCCATATGTACAAGTAATTTTTTTTTCCATCACAAATACAACTGAGTACGAGTAAAAAGTATTACTCTCAGAAATACATTTTATGGGAAAAAGTACTCAGGTACGTGAGGTAACGGAGTAAATGTACTTGAGTAGTTCCCACCTCTGCTCAAGGCCCATATATGAGTCACAAATAGGAGTGGGCTGCAAAGAATGTGGTGAAAAACAAGAACAACAATCTTCATTTTTTTAAATTATCTGGTTAAATTTTCTTCATTTTGTTCATCTTTGCTCATTTACTCATTTGTTCAACTTTCTATTCACTTTTTTCATTTTTGTTCTGCTGTTATGTCCATTTTTGTTCTTCTGTGAGCCAATATTTAATTATTTATTTTGTGAAATATTTTGTTCAGTTTTTATTATTTTGTTCAGTTTATCTTTGTGCATTTTGTGGATTATTATCATTTCTGTTCATCTTCTTTAACTTGATTTTTGTTTATTATGGATCATTCATGTTCATTTTGTGAGTTATTTTATTCAATTTCCTGACTTTGTTGGTTATTTTTCTCCTTTGGTTCATTTTATTATTTGTTTTGCAATTTGTATTCATTTCTGGTCAATTTCTTGATTCTTAAGCTTTTTTTATATTTTTGTTTGTTTTATGGATTGTTGTTCATTTCCTTGATTAATTTGTTAATGTTTTGTTCAGTTTTATTTATTTTCTTCATCAGTTAATTTCAGATTTTTTTTTGTTCAGTTTCTTGAAAATTTGGTTCATTTTTCCTTCATTATTCTAAATTTTGATTATTCTGTTAATATCTGATTATTTTTGCGTATTTTGTAAATTTTGTTCAAATTCCTGATCGTTTTGTTATTTCTTCTTTTTTTAATTATTTTTGCTCTTTTTTGTTTGTTGTCTTGACAGTTTTCCTTCATTTTAATTCATTATTTTGTTCATTTCTCTTTCATTTCTTCAGTTTCCTTACATGTAATGATAAAAACTTGCCTTTTTCAGAACAGGAAAAAAATACATGTGTCTGATTTGAATTCTATAAGTGTTTCTCAAGTTGACAACCACGGGAACCACAAACCCATGGGTCAAAATCCGACACTAGTTCAGACCTGCTGAGTTAAATGAAGACATTTTACCAACTAACTGAACAATGGAAAACAAGAAATCCTCCACTTTCTACAAACATCCACTGAAAACAACAGCATGACCCACAACTCGAGTGTGGATTCATATTCGTCAGCAAGATAACTGCACTGCAAGGACAGAAATGTCACAATCCTGGGCCGTCAGGAAACGTAAACTACTGCACATCTGGAGGAAATCAGGGAATGACTCAGTCTGCAAGTGAATGAGATGGTGAAATACCACAGGCCCACGGCGAACACACAGGGCATGCACATACTGCTCAGGCCGAGTGGAAATGCATAAACTAGGGCAGGACTGTGGAAAGGAGATGCAGCATAAGAACAAACAGATTCTAAGTAATCTCTGTTGAATATCTTTTACATCAGGATTCTTCCTGTAAATGTTTTTAAAAGTAACATACAGTAGGGATTGGGCTTGTTCTCCACATTGCTTTGGTGGGAATTCTCAGTTTCATTACCACTCGAATAGGTAGGTTTGAAATCCTCAGCTTCCTTGTATAAAACATCTGGTGGACAGTTTTCTATCACATGTTGTGTTGTTATGATGGAATGAAAGCATAGGTGTAGATTTTATGGGGGATGGGAGGGAGCCGAAGCCCCGCCTACTTTCCTCTCCCTCTCTTCCAGGTTACGGGACAAAACTTGGAGAGAAAAAGCATTACAGTCAGTTGCACAAGACATTTTTATAAGTCAAGGAAGCTGCAGTTTGTTGCAAAAATGGACACATCAGTTAGCAGAAGTGGGTCATACTCAAGTATATTCACTCCTTTACATGTACTTGAGTAGTGATTCTGAAAAATGTACTTCTGAGTGTATCCATTTTGCAGAATTCTCAATGCACTTATGTAGCTATACAGTATAAGGCCACAGCTCAATGAGTAAAATCAAAAAAAGCAATTCGATTTTTGACAAAATAATCAAGTAAATTAACAAAATAGATAACCTAAGAAACAAAATGCTACAGAACTTACCAGTTAGATGACCAAAATAAGCAAAAAAATAAAATAAAATCAAATAAACATAAAATTAACAAAACTGAAGCGTAAATTATAAAATACAAAACATATCAAGCACAAATAAAGTAAGCAAAAAAATAAGGAAAATTAAGAAAATAAAGTGTGATCAAAAATTAACAAAATAAGAAACAAATAAAAGTGAAGAAATCACACAACAACTGTAGTAGAAAAGTTACAATAATAATACAAGTTTAAAAACAATGAACAAAATAACCAACAAAACTAAGAAAAAACAACAAAAATGAACAAAAGAGATCAAAATAATCAAGGAAAGACATAAAAATGACACAAATATCTGTCTGAATGCAATATATCATGCTGTAATAAATTCATGTTCTGAAGTACTTAAGTACTGATTGTGCGTACTTTACACACCACTGTCAGTTAGAGAACTTCAACATCAGGATTTCAGTCTCATATGATGTCAGTGTTATTGATGGAAATGCAAATTGCAAATGTAACCTCATTCTTCAGGAATAAAGAAGTAAAACAGGTGAAAATCATTATATGTCTTCCTATTTATTGACTTTATGTTAAAATGCACTAGATGTGATAAAAAGTTAGATTTGATCAAACTTAAATCATGTCCATTCAGCCTCCCAGCATGATGTTGGTGCAATAACCCGACCCAGTGGCTAGAGGTGTCCAACCTAGATATGCATTTAACCTTATTGAGTCTCCAGGAAAACAAATAAAATTTAAATTAACAGTGAAATATGTCACTTTTCAGTCCTGCTCAACAGTCAGTATGCTAGTTAGTGTTAGATAGTAGGATTTATAATGACAGTTAGCAAAGCCAGTGATTAGCTGCTATTAGCCATTAGCTATTAGCCATTACACCAGTCAGTGTAATACAAGTCTGGATGAGTCTCACAACATCCTCAGTGCATTGTGTTACAGGAATTTACAGGATGAAAAAATACAAACCACTGGAGGCAGACATTTTCCTGTTTATTTGTCTGTTTATTATATATTGTGTGTCTCATATGAAAGGTTCCCCACACACGGAGGTGTATGGCGATGCAGGGCCACTGAGCTTGCTGTCGTCTTCCCTCCAGATGGTCTGAAAGCTCTGTTCATGACTCGGTACCTGAATAAACCGAGGGTCTGGGTTTTTACTTTGTTGCTTGTACACCCAACGACACAGGAACTCTGTGGTTATTAGTTTCTAACAAAGGCTAACAACTAGCAAATATGCTAGTGATGAACAGACGTGATTAAAATAGATCAAATGCAACTTTTTATAATATGTCAAGTGTGTTGTTTTGGGAGTCCAAATATATCTGGTATCTGAGTAAAATGCAGAAGCTAATTTTTATTCTTTAGGTTCTCTTTCATGATTGCTTCTTCCATAATTTACATCAGTCTAAGGGAATTGTTGTGAGTTTTCGCCAAGAGGAGGCGTGGCCTAGTTACCAGTCTGATTACAAAACAATCTGCCACTCGCCATTCACTGCAATGCTGATTTTTTTTTTTTTTTTTTTAAATGAGGTCTCATGAGTCAAAACCAGAAAGGTCAGTCCATTTCCCCCCACCCCACAAAACCCACGATGACACTTCAATGTATTTTTGGTAAACTTGAAACATATAAGACACCAAAAAAACCCCTGTGTTACAGCTTTTTTGTTTATGTTCTTAATTATTTACATCTTTAAAGTCATTTGGGGGATAATATTCTTTTTTTGATTGAATTGTTGCCGACTTAGCTGATTTTGTTGATAGTTTGTTGACTATTTATTGATCTATTGACTGCTCATTTTGTCGTATTTAGTTAATTGATTGTGAAACTTATGTAGTTAAGGCCCAAAGTTATGCCAGAAACACATTTTTGTTCATTTGACTTTTTTTGGGTAATAATTCTTTATTTTTCCGATTTTCTGCTCCTTTTGTGTTGCTTGTTCTGTTCTTTTCTGATAGTCATTTACATGATTTTGTTACATTTTGTTCATATTATTGATTATTTTGTTCATTTTAATTTATTTTTGTCAAAGCAGACAAACTTGGGTCCTACTTATGCATTTTAGGGATATAATAATTATTTTGTTCATTTCCATCCTTATTCTTTTTCTAATATTCCTAATTTTTTGTTCATTTTGTGGGTTATTTTGGTCATCTTGCTGATTATTTTATTCATTTGTAATGTGTAGAGCTATTTTGTTCATTTTACACAAAATGTTTATATTTGCTGTTACTTTGTGGATTATTCTGAACAGTTTTGTTCATATTGTTCATTGTTTTGCTAGTACTTACAAATCTGGTGAATTCTTATTTTGGTTTTATATTATTCTATTCATTGTATTGATTATTTTGTTCATTTTTTCTTATTATTTTATTCATATGTATTCATTTTGTGGATATTTTCTTAATTTTATAGAGAATTAGCTCATTTTGTGAATGACTTGGAATATTTTGTCCACTCAGTTGCTTATTTTATTTATTTGTACTATTTTTGTGGCCATTTTTAAAATTTTACAGGTTCTGTCATTTTTTGTTCATTTTGTTGATTATTTTATTCATATTTATTCATTGGAGATTGAGTATTTTGTTCATTTTGTGGATATTTTATTCATTTTATAGATAATTTTCTCATTTTGTGGATTATTTAGACAATTTATGTTCATTTTTGATTTTTTTAAAAATATTTATTCATTGGATGTGGACAGTTTGTTTACTTTGTGGATTATCTGGACCATTTATGTTCATTTTGGTTTTTGTTTTATTCATTTATATTAGTTTTGTGACAATTTTCTTAATTGCATTGATTTTGTTGGTCTTTTTTTCTTTTTGTGGATTTTTTGATGTTTCTGTTTGTTCTGTTTGATTATTTTATTCAGACTTATTCATTTTGTGGATTAATTTTATTTTATAGAGAATTTCTGGATCATTTTACTTATTTATATTGATTCATACTGTTTTGTGGTTATGTTCTTCATTTTACAGATTACTTTGGTCATTTTTTGTACCTTTTGTGGATTATTTTGATGCATTGGTTTAAGCTGTTGATTATTTTATTCATTTTCTGAATCTTTTGCCCATTTTGTGGATTATTTTTGATCATTTATGTTCATTTGGCTATTTTCTTAATTTTACAGACTGTTTGGGTTATCCCTCTGTTTTGTGCATTGTTTTGGGTTATTTTGTTCATTTTGTGGATCTTTTGTCCACTTTGTGGATTATTTTTGATTTTCATTTATGTTCATTATATTATTCGTTTAATCTTCATTTTTGGCTGCTGTCTTAATTTTACATAGTATTTGGGTTATTCCTTTGTTTTGTGCATTACTTTGCCGTTTTTGGTAATTTTTTTTCAAATGTATTCATTCTGTAGATTAGTTTGTTCATGTTTTTATTCAGTGACATTAAATGAGAGCGAGTAAAACATACAAATACTCGGACGGGTGAAGTTTAGATCCTATGGGCACTTTGAAACCAGAAAAAAAATGTAGGAATACGTGCTGGAAAAAAAACTACAACTACTAAAACTCCAACTTGTAGATGATATTTGAATGAGCATGCAAACCAGTGGTGTGATACTTGGCCATTTTTAACAGTGTAAACAATTCATTACACGCTTTTTTCCTGCCTTTCCCCTTTATTGTTTTGTCAAACAAGCATATAAAGTGGATGTACCGTGTGTAAATCGTCTACCTGGTCCGTCTGGTGAATCCAGCCTAATTAACGCACGGATGGAAACACAATAAGACAGTGATCTACCTGTTAAGAAAGACACGGACGTGGAAAAATCCCGCAGGACAAACAGTGAGCGTTGCTCCCGGGATGCCTTCGCGGCTCAGCTCAAATTGAGGAAAAATCAAATACAGCTTCTGGGGGAAAATGAGCAGGAGTCAGATGTTTCCTCCTAAATGCCGTGAACAGAAAGGAGCG
This sequence comes from Pseudamia nigra, assembly GCA_029823295.1. Taxonomy (NCBI): domain Eukaryota; kingdom Metazoa; phylum Chordata; class Actinopteri; order Kurtiformes; family Apogonidae; genus Pseudamia; species Pseudamia nigra. The sequence continues at coordinate 12,412 of JAQQAE010003244.1, read as the reverse complement.
ACTGCTGCAAACTGTGGGTTTAACCCTTCAGTGACGGACACGGCCACTCCGAGCACGCAGAGCAGAGTGGGCGGGCTCTTCACGGAGCTGCTGCAGGAGGACCCCGTGGAAGCGGCTCAGGAAGTGTGGACGTCATAGCGTGTCCGTGGAAACTGCACTGGGATGGATACGCTTTGACAAGTAGGTGTTTTTTAAATCCCAGCTCACTCACCAGCTGTGATCTTTAGTTTGTCAGTTCCATAAAAAGTTCAGTCAAATATAGACACAATTTGCAGAGGTGGCACGTACTCAAGCACATTTACTCCTTCACATGTACTCGAGTAGTTTTCCCCATGAAATGTACATCTCAATGATGTTTTGCAGAATAATTTCGACTCAGTTACATCTGGCCACACGTCAGTGAGGAGGAGTAAAAAGAAACCTTGAAATGAACAAAAAAAATTCTTAATTGAAAAAATCAAGAAAACAATCAAATCAATCAATCAATCAATCAGCCAACTTTATTTATAAAGCACTTTAAAACAACCATGGCTGAAACAAAGTGCTGTACATTAGGGACAAATAAAATGAGCCAAATGAATGAACTAAGCAACAAAACAAGCAGAAATGTACAACAGCCAAAATGAAAAACAAAGTAAAAAAGATCCAAAACTTAACAAATTGCAAATTGAGCATAAAATTAACACAATAATGAAGGAAAATGACAATGATGGACAAAATAGTGAAGTACATAATAAAATATAAAACAGAGCAAGCATAAAATAAGCAGCAAATTATGCAAAAATGAAGAAAATAATCAAGGAAGTCAACAAAAATCAGCAGAATTATTAAAAACTGAACTAGAAAACAAAGTAATCAACAAAATGAGTCAAAATCAATAAAGCAATAACAGTGGTAAAAAAAAAACCCAATAATAATGTAAGTTTAAAAAATGAACAAAATAGGCAACAAAATGAACCAAAATAACTGTTTGAACACAAAATACTATACTATACATTCCACATTATGAAATTACTCACTACTTGAGTAGTTTTGTATGAGTAACTTTGTTTTTACTCTTACTCAAGTTCTTATATTTATGAGTACTTCTGCCTCTACTTGAGTCATTATAATTATAAAGTAACAGTACTTTTAATTGAGTACTGTTTCTGTCTACACTCCACTGGTTATTTTATTGTACAAATGTTGTTGCTCAATTTATTATGCATGTTTTGCTCATTTTCTTGCATATTCTTATTTTTGTTGAGTTTTTGGTTCTTATTTTGTTCATTTTTGTTATTTTTGTGTGATTACGCTGATCCTTTTTGCTCATTTTGTTGCTTGTTTTGTTTTTTATAATATCATTCATTTATTTGATTATTTTGATTTCTGCCTCTGTTGTTCATTTTTTCATTTATTGATTATTTTTGTTCATTTCTGTGATTCTTTTGTGTTTGCCATTGTTGATTTGTTTATTCATTTTAATAATTAACTTAATGCTTTTGTCTATTTTTAAATGCATTTGATTATTTTGTGATAAAATTGTCATCCTTTTTTACTTCTACTCATTGAGGTGGAGCAAAATGTAACTGTGTAAAAGTATGCTTTTTTCATCACAAATGTAAGTGTAAAAAGTAATCTGTAAAACAACAAGTACAAGTAAAGGAGTAAATGTACTCGAGTACTACACACCTCTGACAATATGTGATTATGTTGAAACAATGACATCCCATGTCAAATAAAAAACACAGAGACAACATGTCTGATATTAATACATTGTTTAATTTGAAAATCACATATTCATTTTGAATTTGAGATCAGCAACACATTTCAAAAAGTTGGGTCAGCATTATGTGTACCACTGTGTTGCATCTCCTCTCTTCTGACAACACATCGCAATCAGTGTCATTTACAAGAGAGACCTGTTTTGGACAGATGTAAACAACATTTAATTGCAGACATACAGGTCCAACAATACAGTGCATACAGTATGTGTCACTATAATGTCTAATGTGTAATGTAGTGCCAGTTATTACAGCAGCTTTCAGAAGTCTAGTAGAGCTCATGTTTTGGGTTGGAGCTGTTTTGGCATCAAGAGGAGGAATCTACGTAACATTATGTGGTAGTGATGTTTTGTTCCCTTAGATCCTCTACTGGATTCACATCCAGTTGTCCTTTCTTCCTCATGGGGTTCTGTCCACTGCAGGACCAGGACCACCCAATAAGACCCACAGTTTTGAAGATGCTTTGACCCATTTGTCTGGACATCACAATTTAGTCTTTGTTTAGGTTGCTTGCATCCTTACACTGCCAATTTTTGTTTCAACTACATCAATTTTAAAGATGCAGTCTACAATGTTGGCAAACTAGTTGATCGTTTGTGACAGATGGATATAAACAATTAAACAGTCGACCTGCCAGTCAACACAAAGCTTGACACAATCTCACAGTTGTCAAGCTAGTATGTCTGTTCTTTTTTTGACCTGTACCAGATGGTGAAGGAATCTGAAATGCAGACTGTCTCTCCTCAGTCATCCTGTAGTTAAGCTACAGTTGCTACCGCCATAGTACTGTAGCTGCCACTACTATAGGAGCCAAATATGTCTAAGTAATTTTCTGTGGTGTAATTGTAGGTATTGTACACTTAGTGCCACTGTTGGCTCAACTATATAAGTCAGGGGGAAACAGGTGGAGAGGTGTGTCGACACAGAAGGGCAAAAAGAGTTTTGACTATTAGGTTAGATCAGTACAAGGCTGGCTGATATAACTATGTTTTCAACTCCGGAGTGAGTGCACTTGAGGTTGTAAGTCATGTTGACTGGCAGGTCAACTGTCCAAACAGAGTGGAAACCTACAAACAATTGGCTACTAGCTAGCTTGCCAACATCATAGACAGTACCTTTAAGGACTAAATGTTCACTTGCAGCTTCATACATTCCTACCCACTCACAGGTGCCATTGTAATAAGATCATTGACATCACCCCTTCATCTGTCAGTGGTCATAATGTTATGGCTGATTGATGTATGTTGTCTTCACAACTCTGCACCTTACCCAGGCTATGTGCACTAATGCACCCCCATACCATCACAGATGCTGGCTTTTGAACCGAGTGTTGAATAAAGCTGGACGTACTCTATCCTCTTTAGTTTATGGACAATTCAGCAATTCACCTAACCCCCTACTGCATGTTTTTGGTTGTGGGAGGAAGCCGGAGAACCTGGAGAGAACCCACGCAGACACGGGGAGAACATGCAAACTCCACACAGAAAGGCCCCACCACTATCAAACCCAGGACCTTCTAGCTGTGAGGCACAGGTGCTACCCACTGCATCACCGTGTCGTCCTAATGTAGCACTAATGAGCATAATCTTAGGGCACTGTGTACATAGATGTTGTCAGAATCTCTGCATACTTTAACGATTTTACAAGACTCCAATGACTTTTCATGGTCATTAGTGCGTATCAGTCTAAAATGACAGTGAACATAGATATTAGAAAATTTGATCAATATCAGTGTTAATTGTCTCTTTTCTATTTTAAACTTTATCTTTTATCTGTCAGACTGCATACAAAAAATGTAATTACCTTTACACTAATGTGCAAAATCCATGAATTCGATAGGGGTAAATTTCACCCTTTGGCTAAAGCATTTATTATTACACATATGCGTAATCTTGAGCTACGTATGGACGAGAACTTAGGGAGTGTAAAACAACACAAATCGGTAACCTTTACAATCCAAAGAGCCATTTTTAGGCACAAAGTAAAAATACTGTATGTAGTATATGTATACAAAAAATATTAATTTATTCATTATGATTTTATTTATGAACTTAATTTTATTAATTTTGTTTATTGTTTTCTCTTTTTTTGTTCAATTCATGGATCATCTTTGTTCAGTTCACAGGTTATTTAGTTATTTTATTTTCATCATTTTACATATAATTTCATTCATTCTTGTGAAAATTTTATTTTTCTGTGATCATTTTAGTTCATTATTGTCAATATTTCATTCATTATTTTGCTTATTTTTAAATATTTGACTGTTTTGTTCATTTTTTATTCATCTTAATCAGGCTGACTTATTATTTTAGTAATTGTTTTTTAAAAATGTGTTCAGCTTATTATTTTGTGGCTCATTTTGGTCCAGTTGCCTTAATTGTGTTTGTTATTTTCCTTATTTTTGCTCATTTTTTGGCTTTGGTCATTTACTTGATTATATTTTTAATTTTGTGTCTTTTGTCCATTTTATTCTTATTTTGTTCATTATTTAGTTATTTTTTTCTCTTTGTTGTTGATTTAGTAATTATTTTGCTCATTTAGAATTATTATGTGTCACTGGACAAAGCCACAGGAGCCACTGGGGAGGGGCCTGAATCACATGTGGCCCTGGAGCTGCAACTGTTAAGCTCATATGTTCAGATGAATTCTGCTAGAAAGAGATCTTTACAAGCCGTGTGCTCATCATAGTTTTAAAAATAATGTCAAGTTAATGAGACTATATGGGAATGAAATGAAGTATGGGAATCTGAATATGATTTTTTGTTGTTTTTCTTGTGTAACAGTGGCCAGAACAAACCTCTGCTGCAGATGATGAAGCAAGAATTCCTTCTTGTGCAACATTTGTGGTAAATGTTTCAAATGGTGGCCAAAATCCCACTTTTCCTTTGCCAGAACTGCATGATAACTACGTTTGCAGAGCACATACCTGTTATTTAAACACTCAGCACCATAAAGTGAAAGCAATGTGACAGAGAAGAACAGAGGAAAGGTTCACAGCTGCTGACACAGCACTATTTCTGAAAGTTCTGGCAGTATATTTCCTGCATGCCCAAGTATTAGTGCAATTACAGAGAGCAGTTGGACTCATCAGTTTCCTCTGTCTGCTGCTAACGGTCTGTTTCCTTGATACAGCAGTGATTCACAAAGGTTTGACACAAAAGATAAATGAACTCTAAAATATAAACAATACTGAGGTGACTGAGAATAAAGGTTGAAGTTATTTTTGTAAATTTTGATTTAATCTTGTCGAGTATAACAGATGTCAACCTTAATGAACCAAAATAATTCACAAGATTTACAAAGTAATCAAAAATATGAAAAAAATCAGTGAAATAAACAAAACAATCCACAAAATAGGCAAAAATGATCAAAATAATCCAAAAACATGAACTCTGTGGGATATTTCTGTTCACTAATAATCTGGAAAGTAAATAAAAAGAATACAATTATCCATGAAATAGATAAAATCAATAAAAATAAAGATCACAAACACACAAAATAAAAAATAAGCTATGAAATGGAATGAAATGAGAAAACAGGCAAACAATCCAAAAATGAACCCAAATACTACAAAACACTAAAAATAATCCACAAAGTGTAAAAAAATGAACAAAATAATCTGTGAAATATAAAAAAATTGATAAAATAATCCAAAAGTTAACAAAACAATTCACAAAATTAACAACATTAACAAATAGGTCCACAAAATAGACAAAAATGAATAAAATATCTAGGAATGACCAAATACATCCACAAAATAAACATAAGTTTACAAAATACTTGACAGAATGAATAAAATAATATTCAAAGTGAGTGAAATTTTTTTATAAAACAAAAAAGAAAAAAAACCAAAAATGAATAAAAACAATGACCAAACTGATCCATCAAAAATGAACTAAAAATAATCCATAATGAATAAAAAATGTAATAAGTGCTAAATAAAGACAAAAATCAATTAAATAATCCAAAAATGAACAAACCAATCCATAGAATAAAGAAAAAAATCAACAGACCAACAAAGTCAGCAGTAAAAAAATTAAAAAGTATCCACACAATAAACAAATAAATAAATAAAATGAACACAGTAAATAAACAGACAAAACTACAAAATATACAAAGAATTTACAAAATAATCAAGAAAATAAGCAAAATGATCTGCAACAGGAATCCAGAAACTGAAAAAATGAACATAAAAGAATAAAATAAACAAACTGGTTCCATGATAACTTTTGATCCCATCATTCGGTTTGGGAAAATCCGCCTTGTGTGGTAGAGTGTGGCCTTCACCCAGATAATGACCATTTTCACATACTAAACACTGGTGACGATTCCCAGGAAGAAAATCCACAGACACACAGGAAATGTTTTGTTTCATGTTTGCAGAGGCATCAGTAGGACTCAGTATCAGCAAAGGTGGGGATAATCATTAAAAAGAAAATAAATACTTGTCTTTGAATGCAAAGGAAAACAGATTACTGGGAAAGGAAGTGTAACTTTAAGTGTAAGAGTAAACGTCAACAGGGAGTGCTGCATCAGCATGAGTAATGATGTCAGTGTGGTCCGTTTTTCCTTTGCACTGGTTGGTTTCACTTCTGCAAATCTGTCACAATAAACACCGGTCGATCATAATTAACATGTCTGTTGTGTAAGTACCGCAGAATGCTGTATTTGTTGTACAAATGTAGTTAAATCTCATCTAAAGGGCTTGCAGACCTGTAGGCTTCCATAGCCAGAGGTTTTATCATAAACAATTGTCTGTTTTGTCTTTTGCTGTTTTTGTCATACTGACCGTCTAGTGTCATCTGTTTTCAGCTGATGATTAACTGGTACATAACGATCTGTGAGGACATGTTGCTTACTGTATACTGTATGTTTTTGATTGAAAGCTGAGTAATAAAAGAGAAAAGGATAGAGGAAGGACATACTTCCTGTCTTTGTATCTGTGTTCTGCTGACAGAAGCTGGTTTTTAGGTGATGAGCCCGTCAAAAGCCAGATTCTTGACTTTGTAAAGTGTCTGCTTTGTCTTTCAATCAAAAACCACTGACATGTACAGGTTAGTTTACTAGTGTCTTCTAAAATTTTAAGTGTGTGGAAAACTATGACTTTGAGAAGACAAAGCATTAATTCACAGTGATTAATCACCTCACATTTATCTATTAAATACTATTGTATGAAGATCAAACAACGTTGGGTTGGTCGTAGATAAAATGTAAATAAAAACAAAGAGCAATGATTTGCAAATCTCATGAACTGATATTTTATTCCCATATCGTGTGGAATTAGCAATTTCACCATATCATGTGAAATATTAGCTCATTTTCAATTTGTTGGCAGCAACACATTTCAAAAGAGTTGGAGCAGGGGCAACAAACAGCTGGAAAAGTAAATGGCACAAATCAAAACAATTGGGGAAGCATTTGACACAAATGATGTTAACTGGTAACCGGTCAGTAGCATGATTGGGTATAAAAGGAGCATTTTAGAGAGACAGAGCCTCTCAAATGTAAAGATGGGCAGAGCTTGACTAATCTTTGACAAACTACGTCTAAAAGTTATGGAACAATTTCAGAAAAATGTTCCTCAATGTAAAATTGGAATACTTTAAAGCTCCAGCCATCTATACTTTAAAATATTATCAAAAGATTCAGAGAGTTAAGAGGAAGGTCAAAACTGGATGCTGGTGATGTCCAGGCCCTCAGGCAGAACTGCATTAAAAACACACACAATTCTCTACCGGAAATCACTGCATTGGTTCAGGAACACTTGCAGAAATCACCGTCTGTGAACACAGTTCACTGTGCAATTCACCAGTACAAGTTAAAGCTGTATCATAAAAAGAAGAAGCCACATGTGAACGCGATATAGAAACACTGCCACATTGTCAGGATCAAAGCTCATTTACGCAAAATGGTCTAAGGAAAAATGAGAAAACTGTTGTGTGGTCAGATAAATACCTCAGAACTTGCATTCGTGGATTGTACGGTGAACTGTGTTCAAAATAACTGGAAAATTATTAGATATCATCTGGTTGAAGCAAAAGAATAATAGAGTGCAAGTAAAGACATAAAATGACTTCAGACGTGGATCATTCAAAATGATTACTGTCTGTCTCTTTGCACACATGCAGGGTATGTATCAACCCTCTATTGTTTTTTTCATTAATTATGCAATGTCCCAATAGGTGTGTTTTCAAAGCATGTCAAACTTTTCCAGTCTTTTTTGCCACTGACTCAACTTTTTTGAAACCTATTGCTCCAAATGGGCATACTGTTTTCAAAAGCAATTGAATTCATTGTTTTCAATGTTTGATATGTTGTCTTTGTGTTATATATAATGAAATATGTTTTGCAAGTCGGCATATTTTAGTTAGTTTCTGTTTGTATTTCACAAAGTGAATCAACTTTTTTGGAAAATGTTTGTATTTGGTCTGATGTAATAAGACTCAGAGGACATGAGTAAAACTATAAAGATCATCCATGCTTCTCATTTCTTGTCGAAGTGATTCATTCTCTGCCAGTTGCTGTCACACTCAACAAACCTTGCATCATCCAGAGGGACAAACAGGGTGAAGGACCCTCACAGGATTTATAGACTTATGAATTGTGGTAAGAAAAGGAAACAGTATAGGACACCCCTTTTCAGAAGCAGGTGGCATAAGTCAGCATGGAGAACGACATATTAGAGAATTTATTTTTATGACAGAACGCTGACTGCAGCGATCCGATGGGAAGTGTCCTTTCCTTGGTTTGTGACAGGAAGGCCACAATCCAAACATCAGGCTTTTAGGGCGTGAATCTTGGAACGAGCAGCCAGAACCTAAGATAGCCACTTATCTTAACGCCATAATTGAGGTCGTCTCTGATTTTTATCCTCCCTGTCTCACTGTGCTCTTTAAGCAGCCCAGAAAAGGCAAACTGAACCACAGTGAGTTAACATCTGAACCACACTTTGTGACATTTGATTTATTTCACGGCAAAATTTTTAGAGGTAATTAAGTTTAATTTCAAAGAAAATCAGGTGTCAAATTAGCCATAACACTAGAATCTAGGTAAAAACAAGGCAAAGAGTATAAAGTCATCAAATGTTTTGACTGAAAATAAAACAAATTAAGGACTAAACCAACAAAATAAATAAAATATTGACTAGATAGTCAAAATGAACTAAATAACAAGCAAAATGAAGGAAAAATGTGACAAATTATATGACAAATTATATAAAAAAGTGAACAATATGAGAAGGAACATTAACATAAAAATAAGAAAAATGAGCAAAATAAGAACCTAACTGAAGGAACTTAAACAATATATCAAGCAAAATGAATCAAAACAAACCAAAACAACATGAACCTAAACTAAAGTCAACAAAAGGAGGAATGACAAATTAAATGAATTCAAAAACCAATAAAATGGTCAAAATAACAAGCAAAATGAAGAAGAAAACCCAATGAATACTCCAAAATTGAACAAAACTAGAAGTGAAATGGCAAAATAAAAACATAATTTAATGCAAAATAAAGAAAATAATGAGGAAAGTGAACCAAATGTGATGGAAAGCGAACAAAATAAAAAATAAACCAACAAAAAGATCTAAATCACTTAAATAATTAAGACATGGAGAATTAACCAAAAAATGAAAACAAAAAATATCTAACTGTAAAAAGATGAACAAAAAAAACTAAGAAAATGAGGAAAAAAGAACCTTGTATAGCAACAAAATGAAAGAAATAATGTGGAAATGCTCAAAAGACAAGAGTGATAAATAAATGATAAATAACAAAATAAAAATCAAAACAAATCAGGAAAATGAAGAAAAAAATTACAAAATATTTTTAAAATTTAGACAGTATGATCAAAATAATCATCAAACTGAATTAAAAAAATGAAGAAAAATAAAAAAGTAAATCAATGAAGGAGCTAAATATTGAGGAAAATTGGCAAAAATGAACAAAATATCAAGCAGAGGGAGGACAAAAGTAACAAAATAATAATAAAAAAATTAAATAAACAGGAAAACAAAGAAAATTAAACAAAATAATTGTGGAACTGAAATTGTGGAACAAAGTAAGAGGTATATTAACTAAATAATAAACAAAATAATCAAGAAAATGGGCAAAAATTGACAAAATAACAGATAAAATTGAAGAAAAAGTAACAAATAATAAATACAATAACAAAATAAAGAGGGAAATAAAAATAGAGCAAAAAAAATTATTTAACTGATGAAAAATTGACAAAATAACAAGGAAAATAAGAATAAATGAGAACTAAAAGTAGATTAACAAAATGAACTAAAAATTCAGATGGGGTACAAAAATGAACTTTTGAGAAAAGTAAGAAATAATTAAAAACTAACAAAATAAGAAGCAAAACAAAACAAAATGAGAAAATGAAGAAAAAATGAAAAAGAAAAAAACTTAAAACATGAAAACAAAATTATCTGAATAATGTACCTGAAAAATGACCAAAATTACATGGGAAATAAAAAGGAAATGAAAAAGTAAGAAGAAAAACAAACAAACAAGGAATAAAACAAAAACAAAAAATTGATGAAATCACAAGGAAACTAAAGAGAAAGGTAATAAATGATTTAAAAATAACAAAATAATACATGAAACAATACAGGAAATTGAAGAAACAAATATCAATATATAAACAGACAATAAAAACAAAACAGAGCTAAATTTGCAACATGAGCGCAATAATGAACTAATTTATCGAGAAAATGGATGAAAATGGACAAAATAACAAAGAGATTTGACAAAGTAACAAATAATAAACACAGTCACAATAAAATAAGTAGGAAAACAAAGAACATGGGCAAAATAACCATCTACCTGTAAGAAAATGGACAAAACACCAAGGAAAATGAGAAAAAAATAAACAAAGTCAAAGACAAAACAAATAAGGAGTACACCAACAATGTGAACTAAATAATCAGGACACACACAAAAAATGAAATATGAAGAAAACTGAAGAGAAAAGTCATAAATGATTTAAAACTAACAAAATAAGATGCAAAAGAAAACTGGAAATTGAAGAAAACACAACAAATATATATATAAAAAAAGTCAAATTAACACAAAAAGAAGCAAAAAATGAAACAATTACTGGTATACAAAATAATAAACAAAACAAAATAAGATGCAACATGAACAACACTGAAACTCATCAAGACACTAAATTAATATTTTAATGTAATTATTCTCTGTTCCATTGCTTGTATAACTTCCTCACTTTGCCTTTCAGTCAATAAACACAAACAAGTGGAGAAAATGGAAACAGGAAATAACATCATCACATGCTGTTGGACTTCATGTGACACTTAACGGGACATATAGTGTGTACATTACAGTAAAACTGTGCAGTGCCATGCCCCCCCCCCCCCAAACTCCCAAAAACAGGAAGTCTTTTTAGTCAAGAGAAACATTGGCCAAGCACCTCACCTACCCTCTGGCTTCCTGAGAGAGCTGTGAGGAAACTGCCGGACCTCGTGAAAGTGGTGACTTCAGCACATATTTGAGCCTCTGCAGCAGGCCGTGACCACAGAGCCCCCAGACTAACCCGACTCTGCCTGCAGGAGATTATCAGTGTCGGGGTAAGAAGCAGAACAGAACAGGGAAGCCCCCCCCCAAACACACACACACACATGGACACGGACGGACGGACGGTGGAATAGTCTCACTGTGTTTACTTAAGTCAGCAGAAAACAACTGTCATTGTGTGGAATTTTCTCCAAATTAATGATGGAAAAAGATGGACAAACCCAGTTCCAAAATAGATCAGCCAGGTGGAAACATGCTAATTTGTCATGAGTGTTTGGTCAATTTTTAAATTTTTAAAAACATTTTTTCCCTTTCTGTCCAAAAATGTCTCTGCTGACCCCTGCTTTAGATGACATATCTCTGAAAATCCTGCTTTGCATCAGTAATGGCAGTTTGTGTCATTGATGGTTATTTTCTTGAATATTTTGATTTTTGGAAGATTTTGTTCATTTTGATTCTGTGCTTGTTTAGGTTATTTATAACTATATAAGATACATTGGACTGCTTTACTCATTTTAAGATCATTTTTGTGCAATGTCTTTATTATTTTATTAGTTTTTGTTCATTTTCTTGAGTATGTTGTTTCTTTTTACCCATTTTCTTCATTGTTTTGTTAATTTTTGTCATTATTTGGTTAATTTTGTTGCTTATTTTCTTGATTCCTATTCACTTTTCTCAAGTATTTGGTATATGTTTACCTATATTGTTGTTTATTTTTGCTTATTTTGTTGATTTTATTGTGTCCGGTATTATTTTGTTCCATTTTCTTGACTATTTTGTCTGTGCATTGTCTTGATTATTTTTTTAGTTCTTGTTTATTTTTGTCAGTGTTCGGTTTATTGTTACTCATTTTCTTAATTATTTGGTATATTTTTTACTGATATTGTATATCTATGTTCATGTTGTTCATTTTATTGTATTCTTTATTATTTATTATTCAATTTTGTTCATTTTTTTGTTTGTTTTGTCTTGTTTTATTTATTGTTGTTTATTTATTTTTCTGGTTGTTTGCTTCATTTTGTGCATTTTCTTGGTTAGTTTGTTTATTTTTCTAAATTATCTTATTTATTTTTGTGCATTGTCTGGATTATTTTATTAATTCTTTCT
>JAQQAE010003242.1:0-20591 GCA_029823295.1 Pseudamia nigra | reverse complement strand
GGCCGCATCACTGTATAAGCCGCAGGGTCGGCAATGTGTGAAAAAAGCCGCGGCCTATAGTGTGAATTTTACGGTAAATGACAATATGTTTCACAACCTTAGTTTTTGTAGGACAGAAAATTTGCTAATTTGTGGATAACAACAAACATTACTAAAATATTTTGATCAAGGAGCTTGCACAGACTGGTGGATTAACCATTACAGACACATAAAAATGACTGGTAATTACTAGTACTGTTAATATAGGGCAGCTGTGTAATAAACCACCTCATTACATTGTCTTAGTACAGCTTTTTTGCATTTCCACTGCATGGGACCAAGTACAAGAGGGACTATGGGTGGCTATGAGAGAACCACTGCTCCATTGGTATATATGTGCATTGTCATGTGGCATCCCAGGACATCAAACTAAGTCAGCAGGTAGTTGAATTTTAAATATAAACAGCCTTGATGTAAAAATGACTATATTCTCAGCTGCATTTTAATTTGAAAGTCATTCCTTCTCTTGCAGTAGTAGTCACACTGAAGTAGCATCACAATAAGTTAACATTGTGTTGCCATAATGATCAGCCGTGCGAAGGCAGACCTATTTCAGCAGTGGAAAAGCAACACGCTGGTGCTAAATGACCAAGTCAAGTGGAGCTGAACAGATACTGGCAGTGCAAAAAGGTGCATAAGAGTCTCGACATTCATGTACAGCCTTTCATCTCGGGTGTCAAATTCTGCTGACACAATGCAGTGAATAAATTTCTGCTTTTTGATTTTTTTGCTGTATTTTTTTCTTCTTGACTTACTGTGACACTGCGAGTTCCCCTATGATTCTCAACCCTGCATCCGTAGATTGATTTTTTTTAAACCGCCTGTATATCAAAGGGCTTAACACTCACCTCCCTCTCCAGGGCATGGTATGTGTTTGTGAGTCTTGCTCCGGATCGTAGCGCAGGACGGGGTGAGGAAAGTGATGCTCTCGTCCTTGGAGCGTCTCTTGGACTTCAGCATGTGAACAGTGACTTTGTACTTGCAGGAGAACAGCAGGCCCGGGAGGTTGATGTAGTTCTCCTGAGCCAAGAAACACATTATTCAGTCCTGATGACTTTGACATGTCACCTAGGTCAGGTCCCATGGAGCTTCAGAGATAATTAAATACACAGCACCATGGCAGATCACATTCCCATTCAGGCCTCGGGAACATGCCCCACATTACAGGGCCACTTTGAACACTCACATGGTAGGGTTTAAGCCGCTATTCTCCTATTCATACTACAATATAAATGATTCTTCCAGCTTCCAAATGTAAAAGGCAGACAAGAGCGAGCAGAAACTTAATTAACATGAAGAAACCAAAGTGGATTCATGAGTAAGTTGAAATGAGAATAGCCTTTAAATCCACGTTAATGATTTCTGAGCAGCAGTCTTAACACTTTACACTTATTTCAAGCTGTAATCATGTATTGATCTAAAAAAAAAAAAAAAACAGATACTTCTCATTTTTTTAAAAAAAACAAGTAACAGCTGACACGTGCGTTTAGATGTTGTATTTGTAGTAAAGAGTTTCAGCATTAATAGGCAGTCCCAAGAGAAAGGGTGTATGTATATTCTCTGATATGAAACAGCTTTGATTAAAAGTGAATGAGGCGCTGTGCTCACATAAAAGCACAAGCCTGGAATCCTTCCCAGTGATCTATAGAAAATGGATGTATATTTCCTAGCAACCAGAGTGCTGCTGCCCCAAGAATGTGTTGATTGCCAGGGTTCTGCCATCCTGTATCAGCCTGAGTCGGACCAGTTAACCCACCCACCCCCAGACCCTCCAGCTCCGACCCAAACACACCCTAAAACAAGCCCCATGCAGGAGCACGGCTGGGGCCGACGGAGGTGAACAATCCCCTCATTCCGGGAAACATTGTTGAAGTAAATGTGTTTTATTGGCCAACACACCACATGCCTGACCACACGACTGACTCATAATATTCAAAACAACAGCCACTCGTTTGCCCAGAGAGCCCACAGCTTTGAGCTCACTCTGGTGAATTCTCTGCAGTAGTGATTCACGCTCAAGCGATAAAATGATTATTATTACTGTGATATTTTGGTAACGATTAAGGGAAGAAATTATGCCTTATTAAGTTGTAGTAACAACAACAATAACCTTTAACATTAATAATGAGCTAATACACAACAAATACATAATTTAATAAGCAACTAGTTAATGACAAACATGTGTACCCTATTCTATTGTGTCTGTTACACTGCCTGGATTTCATCTTGCTTTTTGGCCTTTAAACTTATATAAAATAATAACTGGCATTTTTCATGGTACTTCTCAATATTGGCTGATTTAAATACTTTTAGTAGTGAGTGGCTCATTAGGTAAAGCCAGTTGTTCATGAATTGTAAGGTTGGTAGTTTGATCCCTGGCTCTTCATGCCTGCAGGCTGAGATGTCCTTGAGCAAGACACTTCCAACTCACTCCCATTGAGGGTCACTGACGTCTGAAAGTGTGTGTGTGTGCAAACAGGTGAATGAAAAGCAGTGTTCAGTGTTGTAGGGTAGAAAGGTGCTGCATATAATACTGGTCAAAAGTTTTAGAACACAGTTTTTCCAGTTTTTTATTCAAATTGAAGCAGTTTATGTCCAATCAGTACCTTGAAATGGTACAAAGGCAAGTGCTGACCTGCCAGAGGTTAAAAAAAGATTGAAAAAAAAAACTGAAAAATAATGTACATTTCAGAAATATACAGAAAGCCAGAATTGCCTCTTTTTCTTATTCTGACGTCTTAGCAATGACTTTTGTGCTGCAACTCGACCTGTCAAAGCTGCAGCTTGTAGTCTTCTCTTCACAGTTGAAACTGACGCTTGCTATAACCACTAATAAGCTGTGTTTGAAGCTGTTGTCCTGTGAACTGCCTATCATGCTAGCCGTTGACTCTCAGAAACTTGTATTCTGATTCTGTTGTGGCTTTAGGTCTGCCAGACCCCGAGTTTCCCCCAGTTTCTGAGTGCTTTTTATTCATTTATTTGTACTATATTAATCCCTTGCAGGAAAGTCATCTTGCTGCCGTGTTTACAGTGCACAGTGCATGGTTCGTCAGTGCAGGGAAACTGAAGTACCTGGAGAAAACCCACAGAGACCATGCAAACTCCACGCAGAAAGGCTCTGTGCTGACCTAAGGATTCCCAGAACCTTCTTGCTGTGAGCTGCATGTGCTTACTGCAGCACCGTTCTGATGATGGCGAAGGAAACTGCACTCACTGACATGTTGACATTCTTTGCAATTTCTCTGTAGGTAAAACCTACACTTTTAAGTCTTGCAATGGTCTATATGTATATAGCATAGTATTGCTATATATTGTTATACTGTATATATATAGCGATATATAGCAATAAATAATGCTCACCAGGGTATGGTACCACAGTGTGTTCCAACACTGCTTTTATACAGACAGAGGGGTTTTAATTCATCAAGCAAACTTTCCTGATAAACATCCATTGGTGCAGAACAACTTCTAGTTGGGAACGTATGTCTTGTTCCCTGAAAACGGCCTTTTTGTTTCATTCTGAAATGTACATTATTTTTGAGTTTGGGTAACCTTAACTTTTGTAACCTCTGGCAGTTCAGCGCTTACTTTTGTGTACAACATTTCAAGCTATTTGTTGAACTTGAACTGCGTGACTTTCAATAAAAACTGAAAAAATTGGGGTGTTCTAGCATAAGTCCAAGACCATTTACTATTTACATCAAGCATAAGCTAAAACCCTTCCTTTGCAGAACAAAAGCTCCTGATGAATCCATCATTCATTAGGCGTCTGGAAACTAACCTGTGTGACAGATTTCTCTGGTCCTCGAGTCTCGTTGTGGCTACAGTACTCTGGCATCCACTGGACATGGTAGCGACTCACTGCAGAATCTAAAAGAGAAAGGACAGAGGTGTCATAAGGCAAAACCACAACTTGAAACTAAGCTTTATTTGAAACTACTTTACCAGTACAAATAATGTATTCCATTATTTTCTCTTCTCTTACGTAAAGACATTAACATACGGCTCTCTAAAATAAAAAAACATAAACAGATATTTGCATTAGTTCAGGCAGGAAGAGTCAGATCTGGTCACAAGTCTTGTTCTGGCCAATTGCTCACAACTTTTTTCTGACTCTGCTTTAAAACTGAGGCAGGGTTGATTCATTCAGTTTCTCTGTGTTCACCACAATGCTCCTACTCATTGCCCCAGCACAGATTTGCAAATCATCTCCTGTACCTCCCACCCTCCTCCTACATTGGTGAAGTATCTTCTTTGTGTATACTGTGTTCATTCATTGAAACACTGTGAATCTCTGGCTCTGCTAGGGAGTTTATGATCTTAGAGACCAGATGTGTCATGTTTGGTGGGATTGTTTGAGAGCATCAGTAAAGCAGAAGCACCAGCACTGCATTCTGTAACAAATGCTTAAAGGTGCCTGAAATATAGAACAGTGTAAAAGGTCAGTGTATAATATTAAGTAGCATCTAGTAGTGAAGTTTCTGAGTGCTGCAAACCAAATACCCTGCCGTTGCGGTAACTGCTGATCATCAGGCATTGTGGACTCCTTGTTGATATAAACAGGTCATTGTAAAGAAACAAAAACACACAATTATACTGTAATTGTCATGATTATAAACTGCTGAAAACATAACTGTTAGAGATGCACAATTAATAAAATTGCAAATTATAATGGCAACGTCAGCCTGCGCAATTATGTAATGGAAAAAGCTGCAGATTTGAGGGTGAGGGGGGGTTCAATCTTATCATTCATTTTTTGTTAATTTATGATGGATTTGTTTATTTTTTGGCAAATTCCAGTGCAATTTTTTGATTACTCTGCTCATTGTTGTTAAACATTATTAATGTTTTTGGTCATGATTTTCTGCGGTTGATAATTCTGTTAATTTTGGTTCATTGTATTGACAATTTGCTGATTGTTTATTGATTGATTATTTTACTGACTATTTAAATGTTACTCTTTTGGTGACCATTTTCTTCCTTTTTTAATTTGTTGCTGATTTTGGTCATTTTTTTGTTTATTGTATCTGCTGTTGTCTGGTAACAATCTGGATTTAGTAACACTGATCAGAGAATGGTACTCTTTAAAAAAATGCATAAGTGAAAGTTTTGTCATTTTTAAGTTGTTGTACTTGTTTGAAGCTTAGAGAAATCTTAGTGTATTCTCCTTGGTAGCTAAGCACATTGCAATGTTGCAATAATGACAAAATGATTTTTACACCAAATCATGCATCCCTAATAACTAATATTATATTCAGTTTCTCCAAATAGATTCCACTAAATCTGATGACACACTTTTTTAACATACAGTACTAATTAAATGCACTCAGTAACATTACAGCAGCATGCCCAGTGAAATTTAATCTAGTATCATGACACAATCTGACTGGCTGATTTGATTAAATGATTCTTATCTCACAAATGACAAAACTCCGTATCTCTGATCTGATACAACACTTTCAGACCTGATGACAGTGATAACTCATCTGTCTCTAAAAATAAAAAGTTGAGAGCACTTGCTACTTTCGCATTACCATATAAACTATAATTTTCCTGTTTCTGAAATTCTCCTTTGTGTTAAATTAAAACTGAGCAGAAAACTTTAAGGCTCACTGGAGTGCGATGGTCATGCCGGCACAGCTGTCCTATCTGCTGTTTCACTCTAACAACATTTGTACTGTACAGTAGCTCATGATCTTGTCAGTAGGGTATATCTCTCCATCAGCCTCATCTGTGTTCACAAATTGATTTTTCATTCAACTGTGTCGCTTGGATATGTGAAATATTTCTCTGATTAATAACTGAGTTATGCTATGTTCGCTCCATAGCAGGGGCCTGGGTTGTAGTGGGGAGATAAAAGGGGTCCTTTGAAGGCTTAGACACAGATCTGGCACTTGGAGCCCCTGAGCTCTTTGGAAGCAGAAAAGAGGAATTACAGGGAACCGGGAAATCGGGAAAAAATAAACAAGATATGCTGAGCCGGGTCTGACAGAGAGGGGAAGTGGTATGTAAAACAAGAAATAGGACATGGAAATCAGGTAAAGAACAGAAACTCAGCAGTGTTCGATAAATCATGACTGGAAGCGAGGCTCAGAAGTACTGCTGCTGCTGGTCTGCTGTCTATTGTCTGGCTATTGGGCAGACAGTGATATATTATCTGAGCCGGTGTACAGTCGAGTTCACTTTGGTCTGCTGGAGACAACCCAGAGGCCGGGCTGCTTTGGATCACAGAGACAATGAGTGAGTTTAATCACGGTTCAGTTAACCTGTTCCTTTTCTCCATCACACAAACCAGATGTCCAGAGACTCCAACTCCCCAGGCCATGTGTATGTGTGTGTATTTACAGTAGTGAAGCTCAGGTTGTAGCAGTCAAAGCCTGGGTCATCCCTCAGACTAATGAGTAGCGGTGGCACACACACTGTAGACCAGTACCGCAAACAAGAGACACAAAAAGAAGCTGGACAAGGATTAACTCTGCACTGCAGCACTGAGATTCCCCAGCAGTGCTTGATCCCAGTCAGCATCACTCAGCTCAGTGTCCATGCAAACCTCTCTAACTGCTCCGGGCCAACTCAATCTTCTCACTCGCACTTTCTCTCTCACTCTGATTCAGCAGTTGGTGTCTCACCAGGCCTCTCCTTCAGCCAGGGTTTGCATTCTTGACTCTAAGATGTGGAGTTTGGCTTGGGCGATGACATATATTAGTAACATAACATAGACCAGTGAATGGGACTTGACAGGTTACCCTGAGAGCATGGCTTTCAAGGTTTCCATATTTCCACTCTGGTATTAACAGAAGGGTTGGGGAATGGACGCCGCTGGGAGAGGCATTCCTATAGGCTTTAACCCCTTGCGGCGCTCCAACCCACGAACGCTTC
Source organism: Pseudamia nigra (assembly GCA_029823295.1). Lineage (NCBI taxonomy): Eukaryota > Metazoa > Chordata > Actinopteri > Kurtiformes > Apogonidae > Pseudamia > Pseudamia nigra. The sequence continues at coordinate 13,673 of JAQQAE010003242.1, read as the reverse complement.
TGATCCCTATGACATCAGGTCTTGTAAAAGAAAATGGACTGCTTCAACATTCATGCAAGGGCGAGGATCTATTAAATACAGCTGTCAATAAATCCCATCCCACGGCTCAGGCTCTGTGTGTTTATTGTTCTTTACTAAACAGTGGCTCCACTCTACCAGTCTACGTGCAGGTTTACACCAATTTGCCCTGCACGATCACATTACCCGCTCTCACAAAGACATATTGTTTCATTTACACCCTGTGATACCTCATTTATTAAAGGAATATTCCATTGTTTGAGCAATTGTGAGTGAGTCAGAACACTCTATTATGATGCACATGAGTCAAAGTGATCAATGGACATAATGGGGTGCTAATTAGATTCTAAAAGTTATAAATCAATACAATGGAGTTCATACCTCCTCGATTCTTCCAGTAGACACGGACCTGGAGCTGGCCGTCTTGGTAGAAGGGCGTGCCTACCTCTAGAGGACTAGAAGGGCGTTTGGCCAAGGTTGAACCAGGAGGGGAGATTTCCTCCTTCTTTGACTTGAGCACTGATTTTACTGGAAAGAGAAAGGAGAAATGTTTGCTGCTGTAGCTAAGACACAACGGTGACTGTGTTACAGCCAAGTCTCCAGCACGGTAACAGGAACATACAATTATTTCTTTGTAAGATCACAGCACTTACAACATGTTCTTTATGCATATATATATGGTGTAACATGACGGGTACACACAGCACCAACACCATTGAGGTTAGAGGTTCAATTCCCTCTGGAGGTGCACACGCTTAAAATATACACAGTCATCCTACTAAGGCTTGGTCTGTGCTTCCTAAACACTCAGCAGCGTCGAACGAATGCAGATGTGCTGTCAGCATACCTTGGCCAGTGCTCCTTCTTTGCAATTCTCATAATTGTTCGCCGGAGGACTTTAAGTAATTTGGAAAAAATCAAGACTCAAGGAAAAAATACAACAAACAAAAGTGAAAATTGGATTGTTGTAGGTTGTTTCAGCCAACCTCATCACAACGATTTGAGGTTTTTTGTTTGACTGCAAATAGTTCACAGCCCTAATCTGGCTCTTAAATGCAGCTGATGTATTCAGTCATTTTAGATCCTGCACAAACATAGAGTACAGGCTGTGCTGTGCCAGTTTCTGAGTGGATTTGTAAACAGCACGTGGTTGGTAGCAAGGTTCTTTATTCACATAACCAAGGCTGCTGGAATTCGATTTCAGTACAAGATAGTAAATATTAATGAAGCAATCAGTACTGTGGAAAGGTTTTAAGCACCTTGGATTTGTTGTCTTATCTTCTTATGGGTTTAATAATGACAAAAATCAATACACTTCATACAATAATTGGTATGGGGGTAGAACTTGCAAACATAATTTTGGATTGTAAATCCTACGAAAACAAAATACAGAAAATATAACTATAAACACATAAAAATCAAAGCTAAATATAATTAGTGTGACGTCCTTTCCTGTGGCAAGTATATAATATTGATGTGCTGAATGAAACAAAGACTTTATGAAAGATGTTTATATTATGCAATTATACAGTATGTATTTGTTGATTTTTCGGTGCATTATCACCACATAGCATAATACATAACATAATTATGTCATTTAATTTCATTTACAGCAAAAGAGCAAAGTGTGCAACTTTTTACCTAAAATCAATATATGGACTCATGCATTCATAATCTCTCTCCATCATCATTTGAATGTGTGCTGGTGGATTTAGCTACACAGAACCTCCCTTCTCTCTGTATTTTCTACTGTCCTCTTGATTTGGACTCTTTTTCTTTGACCAGAATATCTCAGTAAAGGCCAGTGAGTTTACATCTTCAGCCAATAACAGTATTACATACATAGTGCATGTTGGCAGAAGCAACTTAACTCGACTTCACAGGGACAAACACGGAAGTGATCTTTCTTAGTTATATTTCCCTCTGGAATCTTCCTATGGAGATTTATGATGGTGTGGGTGTGTTAAGGTGTGTTTTAGAATGTAAATCCTTTGAAAAGTACCAGAAAATTGCCATTTATTTGTGTAATGGCTTTGTTTCTCAGCATGACAACTCTCTCACGTAACACACTGTATAAAGCACTTTATCACTGAGAGTCTCGGACTGAGTTTGAACAGAGCTGTTTGCAAACACAAGCTACATTGCATGATCTGCCATTAATAAAACCTTAAATAGAATGCATAAACATAGCATGAAATGATGAAAGTTCAGTCTTAGCCTTACATTTGATGTCCCTAAACTCCAATACTATGCTCGATTAATAACATCGGTGTTAATCTCACACAGGTGAAAGGTCAACAAAATGTTTGTAGCTGCATTACCTGACCCATTATTCTGGGTGGTGCTGAACTGCAGCGAAGCCTTGCCGCTCTTCAGACGCACTTGTCCCCAGTATGTGACAGCCTGCAACTCCATAGTGTAACTGCTGTTTGTCTGCAGTCCCTCCAGATCCACCCAAGTCTGAGCCTGTGACAACAAAAAACACTTGGATGTTGGCACTTACGCGATACCACTCTGTCACTTGAGCCTCCTTTCAAAGCCTCGTCACCGTCCCAGTCACGGTTAAATCTCAGCTCAGTCGCAGCCAAACCAGGCTTGTGGGAAAGCCCTGCTTATTAAGAACACATGTGGAGCTGAGGAAGGTATCATGGCGAGGAGATAGCCTTCAGGGCCTTATGAAGGAGCAATGTTATCAGAGCCTCCCAGGGTTTCCTCACTGTGTTTGACTTACAGCATTCCACCATCAGCGTGAGCTTGATGAGTCCTTGTTATTGACCATGCATGTTTTGACATTCCTGTAGCAGCAGGCTGATTCCAAAGCCCTGAGGTGCCAAAGTGGAAACCAGTAGTACATGTGTCAATAGGTGTCTGGTGTCTCCCACCTCTATCTCCTCTGTGCTACATCTGCTATGCATTTCAAAAACTAATTCAGGAGAAGAAGATCCTATAGCGGTGTGGGTGAACTGTCTAGACAATCAGGCTTTCTGCTCGAGTGAATCCTAATGAAATGCTCTTCACAGACACTGAGCCACAGGTATTCACTATGAGGTAACATACTGTTGGAGGCAGTATAATATTTCAGTGATGTTTACCTATTTTACTCACATCTGAAACAGTGCTTTGAACAACAGAGACATCAATCATATACAGTAATTTAGTAATATGGTTAAACTCACGACTCTCATCTGTAACAGCCTAATCAACATGTTTATATTTTTATAAAGAGGCAATGAAACATTCATCTGTAGTTCTATGATAATGTTTGTTTCTCAGGGTGCATGAAGAATTAGCAGACTTTTGAAAATGCTATCTGACATCTCAGACAAATGATGTGAGAATGTTCCACTATGCACTTCAACTCTTCAAAGGAATAACATGGGCATTAACTATAAGAATCAATGCTTTTCATAATAATAGTAATGCTTTGGGGATGTTTTAGCTTTTAATCCCATATTGATGACAGACATCTTGATTACAGTCAATCCTAAAAATCTCAAAAACTTTGAATGTATTTCCAAGTGCAGTTGCCAACACCATTGCTATCTGAGATACTGCAATTTGGTGGTTTCTGAGGCTGTGATAATAAACATATCCTCTGCAGCAGAGATAGTTCTTGGTCTTCTTTTTCTGGGACAGTCCTCATGAGACCCAGTTTCATGGTATTAGCAACTGCACTTAGGGATACATTCAAAGACGAGATTTTTCGGATTGAATGACCTTTATTTCTTAAAGTAATGTTGGACTGTCTTTTCTCTTTACTTAACTAAATGTTGTACATTAAGAAGGCAAGAAATGGCACAAATTAACTCTTGACCAGGCATACATGTGATTTGTGAATACCTCCTGAATCTGATGAGAATGCAAAGCTGTCATTGAAGATAAATGCTGCTACTTTGGACAATCTAAAGTATATAGCATATTACGGGCTGTTTATTGTTGAACACATACAGTATGTGCGCTTTCACAGAATCTAACCAATGAACAGCCTATTTTGACAACCATTGCCAGTCTTACGATTATATAAATACTGAAAATGCAATGCCACTTCTTTTGGTAGTCTGCAGGGATATAGAGATCTTTTAAAACCAGAGGATAAGATGCTGAGACACTCTGGGATGAGATCCTGAAGTGTTAGAAAAAGAAAGACAGAGAGAAAAGGACAGATCACATCTCCAAGAGAGGGTGAGACGATTACCCCATTAGCCGTCTTTCTCCTTTTCTTTTTGGACGGCACCATGGACTTGGTGGGCACGGTCCAGCTCCAGAACACTTTGTAGTGATGTATGGGGATGTCAGGCTCCTCTGGCAGGGTCCAATTGAGACGAACCGTCACCAGGCCTTCATCACCCAGCGTTACATTGGAGACATGCAGACTGACTGGGCTGGGAGGGGCAGATGGATCTAAAATCATAGCAACAACACTGTCAGGGGGGAGAACTTTTACATCTGTAGCGATCTTAAGAGGAAGACAAAATGAGTCGCTGGCTCATTTGACAAGTGATGAACTCAGGCAGATACAGTGTACAGTATAATTAGCCAGTCAGATGAAGCCCCAGCTAGCTGTCAGTTTCCCTCACATTAATTGGTGTCAAGCTCATGCTGATTGTGAAGTTAGTTTGTTGTTTATCACAAGTCAGATCAGTGTCACAATTAGGTAGGTGGAATGCAAACACTGTAATCAAATTGTGAGACCATAATCATGAGGCGTGTGAATATTCACACCTCTCCATGAGACACACTGTAGAAGCATTTATGTTGTGTATCTGTACTATTTTCAGACAGGTTGGTCACACAAGCTAGTACTGAAAAGATGCAGCTGTCAGTCAAAAGTTGGGACAAACTTTCTACTTTAGTCTTTGTTTCTTTACTTTTATTCATTTCAATATTATTCATTACTACTGAGGACATCCAAGCTGAAAGAACAAGATGAAATTATGTAGTAAACAAAAAATTCTGAGTCTGAGATGCAGTAAACTGGCAGTTTCCATGGCTGTAATTCTTATGAATTCTGCAGGAGTGATAGCTCTTGGTCTTCCTTTCCTGGGATGGTCCTCATAACAGCCAATTTCAAGTAATGATGGATTTGAATGTTTCCTACCATAATGTGGATTTGTACAGTAGTTGTAGTAGCAATAAAAGGGTTATTAACTCTGTACCAACCCATCTTCTTTCCAAGGAAATAAACAAAAAAAAAACCTACTGTATTAGTACACTTGACTGCTTATGTTTATTGAGGGCAAAGTAGTCATGTACATTAATATGGAAAAGTGAGGATGCAATATTTTGGGCTTCATGCAAGAGCATATGTAAACATTCACTTTTTAATAGTTTGATGGGTCCATATGAGCATGTCATGTCATATTCACTTTGTGCCCTTGGAAAAATTATCTACATAACCATTAAAGCTCCATGTCACTACCTGTGCCAAACACAATGACAACAAATATAAAGCTCTGGAAAAAAATTAACAGGCCATTTATGTTTTATTCACTAAACTACTGACAATGTTTCTCCCAAATGCCAAATAAAAATATTGTTTTCAGAGTTTTCATATTCAAATAATGTCTGGAAAACAAGTTCATATTCATTTGTAAACAACACAAAACTAATGTTTAAACTTAGGAAGAGTTCAGAATTCAATATTTGGTAGAATAACCCTGATTTACTTACTTTTCCTCATTAAATACGTTTTGGTTCAGGTGATCACCTAATCAGTACCTCATTAAGTAGAATGAGGTATATTGGTATTGAGATTCACTAGAATGGAACTGATGTCATGCATGCAGAGATGCTCATTTCAGAAACATTTGCAGTGGTCTCATAATTTTTCCTAGATTCTAGATTTTTCTAGGTTTTCAAAACCACTTCATTAGGGAAAAACTAATTAAACATACTTCTGACAACAGGTCTGAATTCATACACTGTATCCATACCTGAAAGAGTAGGTACAATATTGAAAAATGAAATGACACATGGTAGATTTTTCTCATATGGTGCAGGCCTAGTTGCATGTACTACAGGCCAAGACACCTTTCAACACTTGAGGGACTGTAGTGTAGTTGGGGAGCGGGGGCAGCATGACACTGTGTAAAGTAATTAGCCCTACACTGACAATCTCTCGTGAGATGTTATGACAGGTGTCATGTCACATCTATGACAGTGTTCAGTGGGACAGAGAGCGAGGTCAGAGGTTAACAAACACATGCTGCTGCTCACTTTGGCTCTAAAGTCAGCATTCTTGTACTAAAGTGTGTGTGTGCGTGTGAAGTTGCTTCTGAACTTATATGCATGTGCTGTGACCCAGCCTGGTGCTGGCTGCGTATGTCAGCCTGGCGTTGGAGAAGAGGCAGGGCCACGTGCCAGACTCAAGACCAGAGGGAATAGCCCCGTAATGAGAAAATGATTCATGCCACAGCCCACTTGGCTCCTCTCCTCTGCCCTCTACGACCTGAAACACGTTTAATCTGGTCCAAAAACACAATTGGACACATCAGTTCTCCATACCAGCTGATTCTGGCTTCGCAAGATAAATAAGCAGTCAGTTCTTACAAATTGCCCTAACCAAGTATAGTGGAGCAAAATTGCAATCAGATGATATAGCTCTACTACATAAATAACAATGGCATGACAGAATGACCAGGAGCCCATCAAATACATGACAGCTCTCATCAATCTATCACCATTCTGGCTCTGATTGGCCTGATTAGCTATCGGTTTTCCTCCATGCAGTAGAATCCTTTTCCCACCTGGTGTCTGGTTCTGTCAGACAGCCTTCAGAACGCTCTGGGGAGCACATGTACGGTGAAGGATTGACAGGACAGGTCAGCATACACACACACACATTGAACACACTAATACTTTTGTTTTTGGCACAGAGTTTGAGCATTTGGCAGAACACAAAGAATACTTAGGACTTCTGCCAGTGTTCATCTAGTAAACACTTTTATCTGTTTATGTGAAAAAATAATGGGAGTTCATTAAATTGTGTTGATAAGAGCTATGCATTAAACTGATATAAATCAGAGGTGGTTTGACTGAGTTTTGAATGATATGACAGGTAGTGAATCCAAAGCTGCTTCCAGAGACATTTCACCTCCACATCGGATCTAATGGGTACACGGACATGCCACTACATGTCAAACACACACGGTGCTATATTCATAAATTCCTAATTGCTGCAACAACTGGCTTTAGCCTTACAAATACCATTTGCAGTGTAACACAGGTATTTAGTGCCATTCACTACATAAAGTGCAGAGAAACAGTAAAGAACTCAAAATGCCATCATTCACTAATCTGTGTCAAAGATCTGAAGTAAGTCTTGGCTACATCACTCCCTCTGAAAACAAGACAACACTTGCATTCGTTTGAAACCTGCAATATCCTGACTAATTCAGACATATTACATTTTATACGACTGTAAAGAGGGGGAAACCCCTCCTTTGAAGGCAAAAATGAAGATGTGGTTACAACACTGAAAAGAAATGTTCTGTGCACCAGTCTCTTCTAACTACTCAAATTCTACTTGACAGTAGGATTGTCATGATACTAAAATTTCAAATTCGACATTGATACTTGGGAAAATATTCAATACTCGATACCATTTTTGATACCATGCGGCAAAAAAATTAGAAATACTTAAAAAGGCATAAAAATATTTTTATTAATATGAAAAACTTAGAAAAGGCTTTTTCAATCTCAACATGGAACATGCTTTCTCAACAGAACTGCACATGCTAGTTAAATAATCAGAAAATGGAAAAAAGACAATAACCAACAAGACAATTACCTTGTCTTCACTTAGTGCTAATAAATGCAAAATAAATAACCCAAATATAACACAATTTGACAATATTTTAAGATTCTTTTAACTTAAATTACACAAGTAAACAACCAGTTAAAATGAACATCATATGACTAAAATGCTGTATTCTCACCTACACTTTTTTTAAAGGCTGAAATTGAAAAGTACACATATTTATTAAGGCAGACAAGGGTTCAAAAAGTGCACTTTACTCTATGAATGACTGGTTGTTGCAAAAACTCTAACAATGAGAAGCTTTACGTTGTGCTGCTCGACTTCGCTGCCACCGCTTTCAACCACTGTTTGCACACAGGCTTGTCAATATCTTTAGTTTCCCCTCTTCATTTGCCTCGTATGCAAAATATTTCCAAACAAGGCTTTTGCCTTTTTCATTTTCGACCAAGGCTGGCTGGTCTGGCCCTCCTGCAGCCGCACTGGCCATATTTAGCAGTGGAAATGACAACAAGCCGGCAATGTCTTCCTACTGCACTGTCTGTCGAGTGTGCGCGACCGGTGCTGTGTGCGAGCGCACCGTAGTGTCGATACCATGGCGAATTAGTATTGTTTCCGGGTACGGCGTTTGAATATCGATACTTTTCAGAGTATCGATATTTTTGACAACCCTACTTGACAGTGGTATGAATTTCGCTTCTTTTGCTCACTGTGTTAATGTGTGGAAAAGAAACATATTTATTATTCAGGTTTAGTCAAGAAGTCAAAGTTTTTCATGTTAATAAATGTCTAAAAAGACTTTCAAGGTCAACATCAGGAAAAATGTGTAATAACATTACAGGATATAATCACTTACTTACCCAATTAAATGTAATTTACTGCATGTAAGTCACATGCTTCTACTTAATTTCTAATGTTGTAAAATGTTTCTAATGTTGTCTTTTTGTCAAAACAATTTTATGACAGGAATTCGTTTGAGGCTGTGATCAAGATGCCACAGATAATCTGGAGATAGAAGCGACGCGAAACAACCTCACTACTTATGTGGGTAGATTAAAAGTCAACTTATGTTTTAAACTCCAAGGGCTCCACCTGTTCTGATGTCTTAACCAGAACAAATGGAGGGCAGTGGGTGTCAAACAGGAACTTGCACAGAAAGCAAGGCCACACACACAGAAACACACAACATGCATATGTAATCCGCACACAGACCTCTGGAGGAGCGGAAGTGTTTGCTGGGTGCAGTGAAACCGCGGGTCCCGTGGACATTGACTGCAGCAACTCTGAACTGGTACCATCTGCTGGCTCTGATGTCGGCCAGTTGGACTCGCTCTTCTGCAGTCTGAGGGACAGATGGGAGGAGAGCAAACCACAGGGGTCAGGGTTCATGCAGGGTCAGAGCCCCATGTGAGTTTGCTGCCACATCAGTCATCTGTGTATTTCTCTTTGCCAAAATTTCAAAGACATTGCAACTGTGAGGAATGTGCAACCGTATGCACCAATCTGTCAGCGCAGTGCAGCACTTTCACAGCTGTAGCATGTGGCATGCTGGGACATGTGAAGCTGAGAGGTTACAGTAACACAAATGTGGAACATCTAATCAAAAGAAGCATGCACACAACAATATTCAGTGCTATCTGAAAACAGGTTTGGCCTTTTTAGTGTGTGTCACTAGAGTGCATGTAAATTGTGTAGGTTTTTACCTGTGCTACAGTCTGCCACTCAGTGGCATCGTCCTCACTGGGATGGATGCCAAAGTTCCAGCGGCGTTGCACCACGTACAAGACAGGCTCTACAGAGATGTTGAACTTGGAGGACCAGCGGATCTCCAGCTGACCTAATGGCTGCTCCAGAAAAATCAACTCTTTCCGTGGCTTCAGAGGGACGCCTAAAAGTACAAGGACAACAGCTTTGATCACCTCTATGTGGAATAATGTCAGTGAACTTCACTAACCTCGTTTTCCTCTTGAGGGTGAATGTCAGTTGTGGAGATAAATGACTTCAGAGTTGGACAGATACAGATTTGAAAATGAGACATGACCTCACCGAATTAGATTTAATACATGCCGTGGGTCAATAGTACCATCTTTCTCCTCTGACAGATGTGATATTTCGTGGCCAAGGAGATGTGTTTTAGTAGCTGCACATCTTAGTAATGATGCACATAGTTAGCATCAAGGTATGTGGGATGGAGCACATGCAGTCTTCTTCAATACCAAGTATACAAGTACAAATACGGAGACATACATTACATATAATATTCTCTTGCATCAATGCACTTCATTTTCTGCCTTTTTGTCAATCTGGCCATGTGCAATATTTCAGAGATTTATGAAGTGCAGGACTGGGCCAAATGCTTAGCCAAGTCAGACTGATTCTCTCAAGTGAATTTATTGCAGTGGAGATGTAGTGAGTTGTTGATTGAGCGTTGGGCACAGTGATAATGAGATGGAGATTGGAAAAGCAAGTTTGGAAGTACAGGAGAAGGCTGAATACATCCCACAGTTCTCAATAAATCACCTAGCACTTCAGTCCATTACGCTGGACCTCTGTCACTGCGGAGAAGACCATCACTGTTATGCATTTATAATCAGCACTGATGCACGCTCAAGGCTACAGTGAAGCCTGACAGTAAATAGTATAATCAAGGATGTGTTTTCAATGCAGTGTTTGATGTACTTATATCTATTCAGTCTCTTTACAGCACATGGTGATGCATGAAAAATCCTGGAAGATGGAGGAGGGTCCTTAAGTCACATGTATATGAAGTCAGTACTTTGTTTTGTCCTACTGATAACTGCCTTCTGCATATGAACAGCTGGGGGTCGTTGTGCTGTGGTTTCACAGCTCCACAGTAATGTGTGTGTGAGTGCGCGCATACAAACGTGGCACATTTCCTGCACAATGATGTACACCAAGGGTACCGCAACATTCCTCCCTCTGCCTTAGCTCATCTTCCCACAAAGTCACATAAGTACTCCTGCAAAGTACAAACCGTACCACATATACACAAAAATACAAACATACACACATCACCTCCCTCTTCCGCAGTATGTAGGAGGACAACGCATAGACTGTTTCCCAGCATGCTCTTTCCAAAGATAACTTTTAGGTCAGGTTTGGTCCAAGAATCATACAGCAATCATTTTTCAATGGCCACCCGCTTACCCCAGGCTCTCCAACCCATGATGTAACTGCTGCTGAAGCCGGATCAAAAGTACAGCATCTATTCATATCTCAATAATGCCAACAATTACACACCAGAAATATAATTCTCAATACTCACGCACATCCTGTCATAATGACTCCTCTAATTACAGGCGTAGAGGAAGCACTACAAATACTGCTTGAAGCACAATAACTTATCATAAACTAAGGATGGCTGACTGACTGATAAACTGACTGACTTGTTCTGACAGTGTGAATACAAACCCACTAATTTAATTTCATTCTGACATGAATGTTTTTCACATACAGTGCATCTTTTTTTCCTTCCCACCTGCATCTACATTACCTTTGCAGAGTATCTGGGTAAAAAAATAGCATAATAAGTTGCCATCACATGTGGTGCTCTATCTTTTGAGGAATGCAAAAAAGTTGGCTGCAGAGGAAAAATATTATTTAACATAAGCGATGTAAAATAAATAAATAATCCTATAATTTCTGTATATGTACCGATAGCACAAGACTCCATTAAGTAGAAGAAGTTTTGTTATAGATCAAAAGCCCAGTGGGGGTCCACTGTCTCTGCTCAGAAAACAGATGCCTGAAGTTTTTCTCCTCACCTTCCTCTCCCAAGAACATGCACATCAGCTAGGGACACTAACCAGCACACACACACACACACACACACACACACACACACACACACACACACACACACCCACATCTGACAGTGATCTCAGTGGGGGAAACGCTCCATTTCACCAGGCTTGTGTTTGCTAATGGCTTCCAGCATCATGGATCATCATGGCAAAGACTACACACACACTTGTGCACACATAGAAACAATTACACTCTTCAAACCATGAGCAACTAATTAGACCTTTAACACTGAAGACCAGGACAGGAATTCCATCCAGACTTTCACTAAAAGGCTCGGTGTAATTCTGTGTAAATCTAGTGCTGATGGCATCCCGTCATGAGCTCAGTGTTTGAACTAAATCAGTGGGAAAGCAGCTTGATTTGAAGGTCTCACAGCAAGTTGTGTGTTTTTCATTGACTGGGTCACTGTATTGAAATATTCAAGGTTATGCCTCCTTTCATCTTTGCCAATTAACGTGCTGTTCACCTTCGGAGCGTGGCACACACCGTGAAGTCCCTGAGGATTTTTCCAAATCAAATATAAGCACCAGCATGCTGTTTTGTGTGCACGAGCTCAGAAAATCACATGCTTTTGCCTTTTCCTGATAAGTACAGTATGTACAGTCAAATGTAAGCATGTTGATTCAAAGCAGCCATAGTCTATCACTGTTGCGGTTCAAGGCTTGATTTGGACTAATCTTCCACTGCTCTCACTTCAACATCTCCTCAACTTTGTTATGGCTTCAGGCTGCCAACGATTGTGCACTGATGGCATATATAATGTCGTTCCAGCTCCCATCTTCAAGTTCAGAGGCTCTTGGTTCTTTCACTTAATAGCTCAGCAGCCTCAGAACATCAAGTTGCCTTGGGCTGTGCTATTAAACTGTTTTACTGCAGAGATTCCTGGGTACATCTGTGTCTATGAACGCCTGAAGCTTATCCAGCATTATTCAAGGCTGGATATATATTCCAATTAATACCCAAAAGAGTGCAAGGAGTGTGTGGGTGAAGCACAACATAAAGACGGATGAATGATTTATGATTCTGAGGAAGATATCAAAAATTCTGCAAGGACAAAGTCCGATTTCCATCACTGAGATTTGAAATTTATGTTCATCAAAGAAGGATTAATTGGTTCAAGGCTATTTATGAAAATTAAGCAAACGTCAACATTTAATCACATTAAAAACATGAGGTGTGCACTGGGACTCGACTAAATATGAAGAGTCATTTCTTGAAGAGGATAAGCAGAGAGATAGTTACTGATTCAGCCGTAAACCATGACACTCTAATCCCTCTTGAAAACAGTCCTGAGAAAAAATTAAAAAGAGATGAGTGTACACAGATAATTAAGCAACACAAGCACATCGGCTCTAACAAACTCTGTCTGTTCCTCTGTCCACCTGGTTTACTCTGCAACTTTCTGCCTTAACTAACTTATAAATCTTAAAATGAGAAAGTGCACAGTAAGAGTTTTCATTCATTATTTATCTTTTTAGTCACGGTAGGTCACTCTACATTATTACTTGATTAATAATTGTTCTCAGCAGATTTAAGGTGATATCATTGCATGGCTTCAGACATTATTATGCTGCTTTTCCACTGCCACTACGTGTTCAGCTTGACTCAGTTCAGGACAGGGCTTTTCCATAGGTGATATACTGTAGTTTTACTTCAGCCATAGAGGACATTATGGTGAGGCAGTATAAACATACAGAAACGCTTCTGTGATGTCACTACTGCAAGGAGTGAGGTAACAGTGGCGGTGGAGCAAACTGACAGCTATAAGTTATAGCCTTTGAAGTAAATAATTATTAGCTCTTGTCATTAGCTCTTGTTAATCAAAGCACACAAACATTTTTATTATTTATCAATGCTAGGACCTATTGAATATGCAAATTAGGTGGTGGTTGCAAAACTAATCCTTCTCCCTACCCAGACTACCCATATGCCAAGCTGGTTCGCTTTGGTCTAGGAGATTTGGCGTTACCTAGCCAAATGGTCAGATGGACATACTTATCTACAAACAGAGTGCTCCACTACATCCCCCACCCCACCCCACCCCAACACACTGTTGCCAACTTAGCGACTTTGC
>JAQQAE010003241.1:0-20596 GCA_029823295.1 Pseudamia nigra | reverse complement strand
TAGTGTAATTGAAGCAAAGAATACTGCTTCACCAGTGACTAGACCCTTTGGACACAGGTGTCAATACTACTGTCACTAAAGACACAGTCAGTGCATCTGATGATCTGCTTTTATAAACTGGCAGACGACCAGCAAGTCTGAGGCTCTGTCCATTTTAGGTGAGTCATGTTAAAGGGTATGAATACTTATGCAATCACTTATTTTCCCTCATATATTTCTTATTAATTGACATTACTTTGTAGAAATCTGTTTTCACTTTGACATTCAAGAGTTGTTTTCTGTAAATTTTTGTCAAAAAAGCCAAATAATATTGATAATGGTATTCAGTTTATGCCACAATACATGGTGAAAACATCTAAGAGGTATGAATACTTTTGCAAGCCACTATATGTGTATGTGTGTGTGTGTGTGTGTGTTGCAGAAGTACACAAGACTGTTTCACTATGCATAATTTTATGTAAATAAAGAATGCATCTGCTATAATCGAAGCCTGAGTGTGTGTCTCCTTCACTCTTCAAGATGCCTGACGACAGAAATTCTACGACACATACTATCACATTTCTTCACATGATGATCATATGTCTCATGTGGATTCCTTGTCCAGTGTGTCCACTCCACCCGGCTGCAGGCCTGTGAATGATGACTCTTCTGGCTACGTGTAATAAAGCTGCCAGTGTGTGGTTCATTGTATAATAATTACACTGCAGCTCTATCTGGCTCCGTGCTCTGTTGTACTTCCTCGACCTGTGGTTAAACAGCATCATCTAATTCAGGGGATGATGTTATTTAACTTGGCATCAGCGTCGCATAGTCGAGTAATAACTTGTACTGCTCTTGCTTGTCATCAGCACAATGTCATTAACAATAATTACAAGTCAACCAACGTGATAAACGCTTATTGGAACAGCAGCCGGAAATGATTTCTGACTCCAATCATAACATGTTTCCCTGACACGCTGTGAGATTGGCAACATTAATTCAACGCAGCGGGCTCAGCTCATATTTATTAATTAAGGTATCTCCTTTTTTTGACAAGCACACCTGTGTTTAAGATGGATGTGCTGTGTGACGTCAGGTATTTCATCTGCAGCAGAGGAGACTTAACTTTTTCAGGTCAGGTATGGCATCTCCTCGGACACCCAGACCATAAAAATCTGATTATAACCTGCCTAATATTTCATTTTTTTAACTGTAAATTAATCCACACATCATATTAACCACACACCAGAACTAAGGTGCAGGTTTCATTTGAACAATGCGAGGACATTTATAGTCAGGCATCTCTGAATCCTAGACATGAAAAAAACAATTTCAGAATTCAAATTTAAAAATCTATGTGTGAGAACAACTCAAAAAGCCCTTTGTATATCTGCTCATGGTTTGGAATTAGTAAATGGATTAATTGATTGAAGCAATGTCCAAGCATGAACACAGATTCTGTTTTTTTTCTGGGTATATGTAAATATGTAAATACAGGTGTGTGTTTAGACATACTGAAAATATGCATATTTTAAATTATTATAATCAGGAAGTATGACTATTGTTTATTAATAGTGGAGAAGGGTTGGGATTAAATAAGTTTAGGTTCTTCCCACTGCTTTTGAACATTTGTTACAAATCATGATTGTGTTTATTTATTAATTTTCTTCTTTTTTGTGTGCGTATGTTGTATAAATTCAACATGTTCAAATGAATCTTTCCTTCATTCATTAATTTATTTGGCTTGTGCTGTGTAAGTTTATACAAGAACAAAGAAAATCATCAAAGTAAAAGAGCAAAATGAGCTAAATAGACAACAAAAATGAAAAAAATATTTGAGGACATGAACAAAAATGAACAAAAACATTCACAAGACAAACAAAAATGAACAAAAATGTTCTATAAAAGTACAAAAAAAGGAACAAAATAATTAAGGAAACTCATAAAACTGAAAAAATAATCAGAGAAACAAACAAAAATGAGGACATCAATCAATCAATCAATCAAACTTTATTTATATAGCACCAATCATAATCAAAAATGAGGACATGAACAAAAATGAAGAAAATATTCAAGGAAATGAATCCCATGGATCTATAAGTCATCGGTAAGCATGACAAGTTTGAAGTAACCTGGTTCAACCATTCTCAAATTATGAATTGTGAAACCAATATGTGCCTTTTTTGGCAGACAGTAACAAAAACATGAGCAAAGTTATTGACACAATGAACAAAATCATCAAGAAAATAAATTTGTTAACCCATTAGTATTTGCCTTTACTGCTTAAATGTTTAAAGGCCACACAGAACACCAAAGAAAATAAACCCAATGAGTGACATAATCAAAATTATCCAACTACTTGTAACAAAAATGAACAAAATAATCCATAAAATCATCAGAAGTGAACAATGACCAACACCATCCACAAAATGAACTAAATAATGAAGACAATGAAGAAAAAAAAACAGCAGAACTCTGTCTTTGGTCTTTTTGTGATCAGGATGGAGATTTTACAGTGGTCAATGAACGTGGCATGTTTAAAAAATGTATTCAAGGGTTTTTTTAGTTATTCCTTTTTTTTGTCACGAGCAGTAGCACCATCTGTCCCAACACCTGGCAGGTTTGACTAATAACTATGGCAAATTTCAATTAAACTGGATCAAGACATTTTCAAGTTTTTGCATCATTTCTAGAAACAAGCAGTGGTGCCACCCATCCCAGAAGCTGATCAGTCATCAATACGCCTGGCAAGTTTCACGTAACCTGGTTCAACCATTTTCAAATTATCACATTGACACACCAGGTATGTAGACTCAGATATGGGTTTGTGAAACCAATATGTGCCTTTTTGACAGACAGTAATAAAGACATCAACAAAATAATCAATACAGTGAATAAAATCATCAAGAAAATAAACAAAATACACTCAAGGGATTTAATAACAATCCACTACTTTTATTTGTAAAACCACAGGTGCTTGTTCCTCATTAGCTTTTAATGCATATCCTAACTTAATCAGTTACAAAATAAATAAAAAAGCATTGATGTACTGGTCTATTGCGTGAGCCAGGAGTCTAATCTGCTTTAACGGTAGCGGCTCAGAACCTGTTTCTGAAATGGAAGATGTGGATCGATGGCTCCTGGTTTCTGATGGTTACACGTGGCCGACCAGGTTCTGGTTGGTCTGCTGTTGTTTTTCTGGCTAAACAATGCTGGTGTAATCGCCCTATTGCGGACTAATGGACATTTACTGCTTGTCTGGTGGTCCGCCCTGCCTCCAGTATTCCAATGGCACGATCCCGGTCAGGTTGCCGAAGTCATTTTGTCCAATCTTTTTCTACAGTTGGGTGTGATTGACAGAGGAGTAATCATTTGAGATTGGTTGCACAAAGGCATTGTGGGTTTTTGACACAGGACTACTCACAACAATCAGTCAGATGTGACCAAATCTCACATGTTGGGAATTATTATAAAGGTATCCATACATGTATCTGTACAACTAGTTTTGTTAATTGAGAAAAGCTCTTCTCCAATTGGGCCAAAATAGTGGTACATTATTAAATCCCCTGACTGTATTTAAGAAATTGAAGAAAAATTAATAAAATAAAAAATAATAATGAGAAAAACAAATAGGCGGCTCAGTAAAACGGCTCTGTAACTGGGCAGATGTACAGCGGTGCATCTGGGCAGCGGCTTCAACAGATCGTGTGTTTGTGATTCTGATCCAGTTCCGTGGTGACGTTGCCCTTGAGGCTGTGATTGGGCCACAGCCTCTCTGGTCCCTAATCCTGGATGTGTGAGGAATTACAAAACTTCACTGGCCGCAACAGGACTAGGAGCATTGAGTGAAGCCGCTGTCGGCCCCTGCAGAGCACAAACCTGGTGACAGGCTCAGAGCGTATTTAAAGTGACAATGTTTTGATCGAAGTGGAAAACAGTTTGGACTGGCTCATAGAGCCACAGCAGGGCTCAAGGGCAACAAGTCAGACTGGTATTTTACTTTGCCGTCATATTCATCGAGACTGTAGATTAGTAAGTAAAGATAATGATGATTAAATATTTAAATCCACCCTCAAGTTATGTTATAATAAAAACACTATGCACTGAATAATAACTGGACTGAAAAGTGTTTTTTTCTCCGCAAAGAATTTCATTAAACATGTAAAAATTGACATTTCGTCCACCCCATTAAACATCTGGAAACTGAATATTAACTTCTAAGTTTTTCTGCTGGGCATTTGATATTCCCTGCCTTTTTAAAAGTCTACTTTCAATTTCCACACACTGCCTTCAGGTTTTCAAATTACGCTTGAAAAAGTCATACATTAGATTAAAATCAGCTCTGACTGTTTGCTGTCACTAATCCTGCTGGTGGGTTCATCTATTAGTTCGCCCAGGAGGCATAATCAGCAGAAAAAACAGTAGCAGCTTTCTCCTCTCGGTCCAAATCAAAACATTAAATATAAAGATAAATGAGCTGATACTGTCACTAGTGGCATTAAACCAAAACTCTGTGCCTGAAAACATCTGCAATTAGTCAGGATACACTTTCTACAGCTGAAACACCACAGAAGAGAACAGAAATGTCATATTTTTGTCATACTTGAGTTACAATACTATTGAAATAATGGATTTTTTTGCTCAATCACACCGATAATGATCAAGCACTTCAGCTTGAGGGCTCTTCTACGCTTCTTTTAATTGAATAAACATGCGATTCATACAGTGTAGCAATCACTGTACACATATCAGGGCGACACGGTGGTGCAGTGTCGCCCTGGGTTCAATCCCAACACTAGGTGGGGCCTTTCTGTGTGGAGTTTGCATGTTCTCCCTGTGTCTGTGTGGGTTCTCTCTGGGAACTCCAGCTTCCTCCCAAAAACATGTACTAGGTTTATTGGTTACTCTAAATTGTCCATAGTTGTGAATGCAATGTCTGTATAGTCATGAGGGCTCAGCCTCAAATTGTGAAGTGCCTAGAGATAATTGGTGATTATGATTGGCGCTATTTGAATTGAATACTTTATATTGGCATAAGCATTAAGCAATACATCCACAAGAGCAGCTGAGAGTGAATATTACTTGATAACTTGACCGTGAAGGAGGCTGTTATCATGTACATGTCAAGAAAGAGGTAATGAGTGGATGCAGCATTTGAGGCACCGATGGATGTTGAGGACACGGAATACAACTGGCTTAAAAAAAAAAAAAGAGCTTGTCAGACTGTGTATAGATGGTGCTCTTTGGACTGGGACATATCCACTACCAGTCAAAAGTCTGGACACACCTTCTTCTTCTGTGGTTTTTCTTTATTTTTTAAAAATTATTTTTAACATTGTACATTCATACTGAAGGCAACCAAACTGTGACGGAACAAGAGCAGAATTGTGTAGCAAACACAAAAGTGTTCAACAACACAGAACATGTTTTATATTTAAGATCATCCAAAGTGGCCAAATTTAGCTTTGATGACAGCTTTGCACTCTCTCATCACATTCATGACGTCGTCACCTGGAGTCATTTTCATATTACAGGTGTGTCTGGACAAGAATTAATTGGTGCCCAAACTATGACGCTACCACCACGCTTCACAGATGTGTTCATGTTCTTAGGCTGGGGTTGCACAAGACTAATGACCAGCTTACAGAACATGTACACAACCCAAAACGCAGATTGGAAGAATTTTTAGAAAAGCAAGACATTCCTGCATGAGAATATTTTCTGTGAAACATGGTGATGGCAGCATCATAGTTTGGGCCTGTTTTTTTAGTATTTCTAGTAGTTGTATTGGCTTTAAATGGGGCTACTGACTCCGACCCTTCCACTGTACAAGCCAGCTGATGGCACATTCAAGAAATGGCGCCAATTACCTCTTGTCCAGACACACCTGTAATTTCAAAATCATTCCAGGTGACTACAGTACCTCATGAATATGATGGCTGTGAGCCTGCAAAGCTGTCGAGCTGGTTTATAAAAGCAAATTTGAGAGGAAAATGCTCAGACATCTGCCTCAAGAGAACATGCGGTAAGACAGTGACCCCGAGCACACGTTATTCTACCAAGAATGGTTAAAGAATAACGTTAATGTTTTTGAATGGCCAAGTTGTCCTGACCTTAATGCAAATGAAATGTTCTGGAGTGAAGTGAGCAGTTCATGCAAGAAAATGTTCTGTACTTGGAGGAAGGGCCTAAAATTCCTCAAAAGTGATGTGCAGGACTGATTTACCAGGATTTACCAGGAACATTTACCAGGATTGTCTGGTCAAGGGTATCAAACTGGGAATTTGCAACAAAGCTTCACATATTTTTGCCACTCAAACATTTTTTTTTTTCACTGAAAAATAAAGAATCATATATATTCTTGTACTTTTTGTTAAATTATGTCCTTATCTACTTTTAGGGTGAGTATAAAAATCAAATGATGTTTGAGATCATATTTATGTATAAATATTTTTAAAAATTGCAGGGGTTTGCAAAATTTCAATCACGGCTGGGAATACAGCCCCTAATAAGAACAAGTCAGGACAGTGTGGCAGTATACAGGAAACACTAATAATAAAATTCAAATCAACTTGTATTCAACTGTAGATATGAGCATAAGCCTCCATTCCTCACATGCAGGCTGGAACATATTCAACACAGAGTTGAACCTACAGAGTATTTTGTAATGTTGCCATTTCTTTTCACAACACAAAAGACATTTATGGACCGAGTCACCATGTGGTGAAGCATTTTAGGTGTAATTTTGTCCTATTCTTCCTGCAGTCTCAAGGTTGGCAACAGTGTGGGGTCTTTGTTGTCACATTTTGTGTTTCATGTTGTGTCACCCAAGTCAAGGCTCCAGGCAGACTGGTCTGTCACACTCTCGCTCTTCTTCCTCTGTCCAGCCTTTATAGTGTGCAGTGTGGTTTTGCATGGCCTTGTTCAAATATACATGGGGTGTACTGGGAAAAAATGGTCTTGAAGTCAGTATGTGCTCTTTTAAAATCTCAATGTACTTTTCATAACTAATGGTGCATCGAGGACACTGACAGAACCCTAGAAGATGACAGACTCTGTCTTCTGAGCTTGTTGCTGGAGACAGTCTGTATGGTCTTTTTCCCCACAGCAGAGTCCATTTTATCAAAAGACCTGAACATGGGTTGATCAGACACTGAGTCCTGCTTTGGCCGGCTGTCTTTCTCATCTGCTGCAACAAATGACTGGAATTTATTACAGATAACACTGAAACCCAATATTTTTATCTCAGTTTCTAATTTTAACGGCTGCCTTGAGGACAGCTTTAATGGTATCTACAGATATTTTATTACTGACTGATTACTGTTTTAAAAAATATCACATGCTTGTGTGTTGTCTCAGGGGTTTCATGCTTTCATTTATTTTTCTCTTCTACCTTTATGCCAAAAAGGGTTTTCTGGTTCTTGCCTGGCTGTTACTGCACTAAGAAACTGCAGCGTTTTCAAAATAAAGATTTCTAGTGATAGCCAATCCCAAATGCTTCTGAGTCTAGAGAAGTAATCAACACTTCTCAAAACAGTCATCGTAATCCTTTATTATGGCACTGCAATGTTTGAAGAGACATTTGTTCCTATAGTTCTATATTGTCCTGCTAAATCAGGACCTGCTTCAAGACAGTGGCTTGGATATTAATTACATGTGCAGTAAACTGATAAACCAGAGGCTAAATGGTAGAAGTATCAATGAGGACCAACAGGGATGGTATGGAAAATGCAAATTTAAAAAAAGAAGAGAAAGCCTGGACACTAAAATTTACATCAACTTACATTTTGTGGAAGATGGTATGAAGGCAACATATTGTGTTCATACCAGAAATATGAACATAAAAGTTGCTAGACAGATTTGCCACAGTGGTCCTGAGGCAGTCGGGTCATCAATCAGTAATAGACTCACCTTTGCTCCTATTGTTAAACCTCTTCCTGGATGCTCCTCTTGTCCCAAACCCAGATTACAATCACCTGTTCACATCAGCTTTCAAGTAACGTGGATTTGATTTTTCCATAAACTGTTACAGTCTGATTGGAGGAACAGATGTGTGCCTCCACCAAGGTTATGTTTTCATCTGCATTAGCTTGTTTGTTAACAAGCTCTTCTGGCTTTCAGAGAGAATGGACGCATTTCTATCTGCTCCCGTCCCAGTTTTCCCTGCTTGCTGTGTTTTGTCTGTGTGTTTGCTTCATTCCCTGTCAGTCTCCCCCTAAATCCAAAGCAACATGGAATTGACCAGCTGGACCTCAGTGAAATTGACATGCTGCCGACAGGAAGACAGGTCGAGGGGAACCCAAGGGTCCTCAGAGGACAGCGGCTGCTGGACATGTGAGGATCCACGGACACATGTGGACTTAAGTGTTTTTGAGACGCTGTCCACTGAGGATGTGATGGAGATTTATCTATTCGGAACCATGATAACAGGATTTCTGCTGATTGGCTTGGGTGTTTTCCTGGTGTATCGATAAAGAAGACGGAGAGAGCTGTTCAAAGCCCAGTAAAGCTTTGTCTCCAAATCAAGCAGTTGGGAAGAGAACTGGCAGCACAACATGGGACGATTTCTGAGTTAAATCGAAGAGTGGGTTACAACACTGAAGTGCTGGGGTCTCTTCATAGGATGGACTTTTGAGGTCTGGTTCCAAAAATATAAAATTGGGAGTTTACTGAGGAGTTTAAATTCTTTTCTGCCTCTGAAAGTGTGACCATCTTATCTTTTTTTGTTTTGGCTCCCTTCTCTGGCCTTGTGAGGCTAGCGTAACCCCCCCAGCTAGTATGGAATTTAACATCTGGACTATATGCTCTGAAAAAGATTCTTGACTTTCCTATCAGAACTGATACGACACAATGCATCCAGCGACCACCACTCCACACTGACACATGCACCCCCAACTCTCTCTGATACTTTGCTTTGTTAATGTGTAACATGTCGGCTAATTGTGCATATGAGGTTTTTTTTCTATGTGACCAAAGTTTTGCTTCCTGTGGAGCCTAATTCTGGAAACTGTGCTTTTTTTTTACCCTTTCCTGTTGTATTTCCCCCTTCCCTTTCCCCCCAACTGCAAGGTGCGAGCTTAGTTCGCTGCAGTTTGTGAATTTCCCCTGTTTGTGTGATCAATAAAGTATAAAGTATCAATAACTGAAAAAGTAATGTACAGATTTTCATACAAATAATTTTCAGGATATGTTGTAAATGACACAAGAAACAGATTATTAGATTTTGATTTCTGAATCAAGGAGTTGTTAAAGCATTGTTCACAATTGCCTGCTTTGTTCATTTGCTGCTGATTTTGTTCACTTGGACTGATTTGCCTCTTTTTCCTGACTATTTTGTTAAGTTTAACCCTCTCACGCATGGTGTTAACTACACTGGATGGGAATGAGATGACATTAAATTTATGCCAATTTAAAAATTACGGCAAAAAATAAAGTAAAACATAATAAGGCAGTGAGTATTTTGACTTAATTATAAAGCATAGCTCAGAACACAGCTGATAATGACCTCGGACATTTTTTGAAGACTAGAGATCATGCCTGAGTAAATGTGACCCAAATTTCAAATCTAGTTTAATCATCATCACTTCCATGTTTTCTTTCACTGTAGAGTGTACCCAAACAATGTAAAAGACATTAACTCTAATCATGTTTGTGCCAAGAGAAAACTGCTTTGAAATTTTAATTTGTACCTTCATAATGAGCATCAACACTGATTCGGGTTCAACGATGTTCGTGATGAGCTCTGATTTTCTTATTTGTTGAGAAGTACAGTTTACCTCTGTAATTATTCATGTGACGGCACAAAAACAAGGACAACTTTCTGACTTTGACTATTGTTCTCTTATGAAGCGTGACAATCATCATCTCCATGTTTCTGTTTTTCTTTAGCTGCCTGTCAAACAGTGCATCCAAGCAACACGAGAAAATTTAAGACTAATCATGTTTGTGCCATGTTAAAAATGCCTTACGATTGTAGTTCTAACATTCAGAATTAGAAGCAACACTGATTTATTCGTTCCTATCTTCCCCTCTACTAATGACGAAACTTGAAAAATACTTAATTGGCTTCCCTGTTGGTAATTTCACTTAAACTGCGTTATCAAATAATTTAAGCATCTTGGGCAATTATTCAACAGCACATACAGAATCTCACCCAAAGCAGGTGACAGTTTATCTCAGGCTGTCACTTGGTAAAGCTGCCATTCAACTGTTGTCTTAGAAAACAAATTAAAAAAAAAATACAATTCAGATTGTGTGTTGGATTCTAAAAATAAACAGCTGCCAACCATTGCCTGCAGAACAAAGGGAGATTCTGGTCTGTCAATTAATTTCACTTCAGAAAAAAAACAAAAAAAAAAACAACACAATTAAGTCTGTTTAGTGCAGCGAGACTGTGGGGACTCAGTCATGTAGCTGGCACTTCATTTAACGCTCAGCTTTCATTGCAGTGCTGTTTACAAGGAAATCATTGCTCCTATCGTCTGAAACGACACCTCAGCAAATTCACTAATAATTGGTTTCACCTGCTTAATGTGTGAGTAGCAAAACAAAAAGTATGTAGCATTGAAATTACATCTAAGCATCACTGTACTATATAATCATTGTGTATTGTGCACAGTCTTCATGTTAGCTTAGTCATATGTTCTACAAAACTAAGACTTGAGCTGCAAAACACAAAACATTGCTCAAACCTGGACTACAATATGCTGCAGTTACCATAAGTTGCACAATATGGTAATGTGGCGAAACACACAAGGAGTCAGAAAAGAAGTGAAGATGCAAGACTTTTATTTAAATCAAAGTCAAAGATAATTCTGTATCCAAGATGAGGTCTGGCATAGAAAACACTGAATATATTCAAGACAAACAAACTGCTCTGTGCTCCACCAGGAGCCGTCAAGGTGGTTTTGTACTTGGCTTGCATCTCTCTTTTTTTGTAGATTTTTTTCCCCCTTGCTGTCTCTCTAGTTGTGGCCTTGGAGCGCCTCCGCCATGAACAGCTTCCCGAGGTTCTGCGAGGTGAATTCCTTCACATTCTGGCAGTAGTTGTTAATTTGCCCTGTTGGAGAGTAGCCACATGGATTCATGAACCCCCGCACATAAACACAAACACACAAAAATATACATCAATACAGGCATTTGGTTGTGCGTGGATGTGTACACGAACAGGCGGAGGCAGGGGGAGAGGTGGTGGAGAGCAGTGGCATGGCAAAACATCAAATTAGTGGGGAGTGGAGTAAACGGAAGGATCAGAATGTTGTCAGGAGATCTGAACAGCGTGAAATGGCTGAGAAAGGGGCGGTGGAGTTGGAGATTGAGTCAATAAACTTTAAATTAATGTAATTTCAAGATAATAGCGGAGATAATTACAAAACAGAACCTGAACTCCTGCGAGGAGAACAGAGGCGGCTGATGGAGTTTGGTGGAGGGGGGTTGCAGTAGTGTGTATATATACACATCTGTGTGTGTGTGTGTGTGTGTGTGTGTGTGCACCTGCAATAAGGAGTGTGTCCATGCGCGGTGGAGGCTGAGGGGGCTTGAACATTTTGCTGATGTCTTCCTCAGGCAGGGGGGGCTCCCCTCGGCTCTGTCGCTGGGCGTTCTCCTGCTGCCGCCTCTGGAGGTACTGTGGGAAGGGAGAAGGGCAACGTTAGTGGAAGTAGAGGTGGCAAGAGTGAAAGACGAGGGAAGGTGGGGGTAAGGGAATAAAACCAAAAAAAAACAAAACATGACAAAATTGAATGGAGAAGAAGGGCGGGTGGCAGACTGGAATAGATGAGACTGGGCAAAATGAGAAAAGGCAGGCACAGGGGCATGGAAGCGAGAAACAACTGAACGAAAAATGTGCAGAGAGAGGAAGGGTGAAACCAAAGAAAGGTAGTTGAGGAGTGGGAGTAAAGAAAGTGAGAAAACAATGAATAGGAAGGAGAAAAATAGCATTAGAGGAGAGAACAGAGTACATGACGGCTAGCACAGAACAATAAATGATAAAGCAGAAAGAGAATAACAAGAGGAACAAGAAAAAAGATGTAAAGGACTAGAGTAAGGCAGATGGGATGGAAGAAGGGCAGAGTTATAAGTGCTGACAGGGATGGAGTGATTTGTGTAGGGCTGACAGTCAGTAAATCAGTGAGGTGCCGGATCTCGGGAGATCCTAAAAGCCTTGTTAATTTGGCAAGATGGAGGGGAGACTGACACAGACGGGTGTAACGGGAGGTTGCGGCAAGCGAAGAGGAAAACGGCGTGGGAGCAACTTGAGTGCTTTCAAGCGAACATCCCACAAAGCACCTGCATGGGTGTCTGAAGCTGACATACATGGAAATATATGTGTTTAAACAATTTGTCATGCCTGCAGAGTTGTTCATGTGCATAATAAACATTCTAATGAATCAGTATATGTAAATTTTTCAAACAAGCAAACAAAAACAGTGCAACTTGTCGGAAAAAAAATACAAGTATTCATCATGGTTTGTCAATTTTTTTAGATGGTCAATGTCAAAAAACCCAAAGGAACTGTCAAAATGAAATGAATTATAATAGAATAGAATAACCGTTTATGTATCCTTC
Organism: Pseudamia nigra; assembly: GCA_029823295.1. Classification (NCBI taxonomy): domain Eukaryota; kingdom Metazoa; phylum Chordata; class Actinopteri; order Kurtiformes; family Apogonidae; genus Pseudamia; species Pseudamia nigra. The sequence continues at coordinate 8,050 of JAQQAE010003241.1, read as the reverse complement.
AAGAGGTACCTTTGAGTGCTACTTAAAAAATGCTTAACAAAAGTACTCAACTTCTATCAAGTTCCACTGGGAAACAGTTTTCAAGTCAAGTCACGGACATTTTAGATTGAGGTCTGGACGTCAGTGTAGATTTCGCTCAGTGTTTGACGTCACCACCTGAGTGGGAAACGTGCTGCAGGTCTCATACAAACTGCAGCAGGTTTCCCTCAGCAGCAGCTATTGGTGTTTTGCTGTATTTATTTTTGTACCTGTACCTCACAAGTCTTCCAGGACCCGCTGCAGAGAAGCATCCGCACAGCATGAGGATGGAACTACCAAGCTCCTGCTGGGGAAGGTGTGTTTTTGCTACTGAGTATGGCTTTAGGATGATAGCAGAAAATCTCTCTGCTGGTATTATCAGACTGCAGGAGCCTCATGTACTTTATTTCAGTCTCCTATACAGCACAGGCAAGCCCAGATATTATATAAGCCCTGAAAAACAAAAAGAGTCAAAGTTTCTAGTTTTAGTGACAAAAACAGGGATTTCCACTGGAATTGCACCAGTTACTGAAAGCCTGATTTGTGTGTCACAAAGCTGCAACTTCCACTTTTAAGTTGCCCATGTTTATTTTCTGTTTAATGCTATCAAAATGATTACACGGCTCAGTAATAATGACACAAAATGTTGCTGAATCTTCTGAATTGTATCATTAACTATGAATCATGACTCAGAGAGATTAACACATTTCTCTATGGTTAATCTACTGCAAAGTGCTGCCTGCTTCCCAGCGTTTGGAAAACGCAAGAGCACAAAATGAATAAATCAGAGCAACTGAGGCATACATAAGACTAACTTACCCACAGATTGTGCGTGGGAACATGCTACTTACAATTCAGAGAGGTATAAATGAAGAATGGAGCCCTCTCAGTGCACAACCCTTTTTTTTTTCTTTGCAACTTTCCATGATTAATATAGTGCTGTTTGTCACAGAAACAACACAGTTGATGGCAACCAGATCACATGGAGTATATACTGAATATACTGGAGTATATACTGTATATACTGTTTGACAAGAGTAATGAAGGCTGGCGCTTTTCTTCTGTGTGCGTTTTTTTCTCACTGTATGAGAAGGATGACAAAGTAGACACCATTAAAGGCCATGCCAGTGTGATACTTTGTATGACATGTCTATGTGTGTAGGGCTAAACCTTGGGGGCTGTGATGATGAGAAGGTCAGTAGGGGAGGATGACGGGTCATAATAGCTGCAGTGACTGGCCTGCGGATGTGCGGGTACATAGGTGAGTGCTTGTTGGCCGCTGTGCTGGTGAATGCCTCTGTACTGCCTCAACTACCTGCGGTCACAGATGCATGTTCATTGTAAAAGTCTGCCTAATGCGTGTGAACTTTGGTGGAGCACTGTGTGCTGTCGAGTGAGATGATGATGACTCAGCCTGCATGGACATTAATACTTCAGACGTTTTCTCATTTCCATTCAGAGAATAATGGCAGGATAATGTAGCTGCTTATATCTAGGTGTTAAGGTTGCATGCAGGAACACAGCGCTGAGTGACTCATCTTGTTCCTCTACGCTTCCATTTTCCTGAGTAATGTTTGTGCTTGTGAGTGTGCACTCGCATCTGAATGTGTTGGCTGATGTTTATGATGCATGCGGCCAGAGTTGTCATTGCAGATGGTGCGTGGCTTACTCTTTGCCTGTGTGGTGGGTCTTTTGCTCTATGCTTTTGATGTTTTTGGCTTAGTAGGTGGTGTTTCTGTCAAGTCTACTTGAATGTGCATGTTTTACAATGGTCCATCGCTGCTGATGCTAAATGAAGTTTAACTTTCTGGCATGTCTCAGTGGTACAGGGAAAAAAAACAGAAAACTTTTACCTCCTCATTAAAATAAAAAGTCCATTTTAATTAGTAACAGAGGGAAACTTTTTGTATTAGCATAAGCGCTTTCTGTGTGTATACTATTTATAATATTTATTGTGTATAACCTGCTGAACTCACCGCTGTGTTCCTTACATGATACTAAATGCTAAAACCTACAACTATAAAAGGAGATGTGTGATTTATATGTAATGAAACTCATCGGCACACATGATAAGATGCATGGAAATTAACAGCATTTTATAAGAGAAAATGGCTCACCATCATCACTTCTGGTCTTAAAATCATTTTTCTTATTTTGATGATGTGTAGACAGACTTTTCACGCCTCTATGTCACAAAATTGGTACAAAAAACTCCTTTTATCTGAACTGTCTGAACTATCCACCTGTCATTCAATCGGACTCCACTAAACTTTATTCATTGTTTGATGAGTGGACTGACACTGTCACACTTCTCTATTCCGACTTGTATGTCTCTTACAGGGAGAGTGATTAAAACCCCACAAACCTGCTGCCTTAATGGGTGAACTTGATCAGTCAGTGTGAATGCAAAATGACATATTAAAAACAATGCATTGACACATCAACCCAGTTGTCAGAATGGCTCTTTTATACCTTTTTCAAACCAATAACCCGGGTCGAACCCTGCTTTTGTAGTACGGCCAATCCATTCACCAAACACCACTCCTGTTTTCTTGTCATCATGGATCTTTTTGTACAGTTTTTCAGTGCCTTAAGTTTATTAGGAATCTGTTGGCAGAACCGGCGGATGCCTCTTTGGATAATCAGCTTAGCTATCTTAGCATACACAACGTTGTCCGTCACCATTCTGGTCATCTGCCTGGTGATTTCTTACTCTCCTCGTCCAGTGAGGAGCTCCCAGATCTCATAATCTTGCCAAATGTCCATACTTTTTGGTCAAAGTTTATTTACAAGCTACAGTTACATCACTGCAGCGCACCCTCATTCCAAACCAATACAATCCATTTGCCCCATATCGCCCCACCCCAGCTGTTAGTGACTCAGATTGCTGCCTTTCACACCACGATCGACCTGGGGCTGACACACCTCTCAACTGGGGTCGCCAAGTGGGGTCGGCTAACCCGGGTCAACCCTTACATACATAAAATCGACCCCGGTAGGAAGCTTGGTCTGAAAGGGGTATTAAGTCTGGGAAAGTCTGCATTTCTGCATGGAAAGTGCTGTGAAAAGGTTCTATATATAGTGCAGATACATATATTTTAAGAGGGACTTGTTCTGGGTGGTACAACCAGGAAAAACTGAAAATTTCTCTTGCAATTCATACATTTCTGCATACACTACCAGTCAAAAGTTTTGACACACCACTGTAGTTACCCAGAATGGTTTTTAATTCACAGTTGTGTCTTGTCAAAAGTTAATTCCTGCCATTTCTTGCTTTCTTAAAGTGCTTTAGACCATATGTTGTGCATAAGAGCGTGAGTCTGGAGTCAAGAGCCCTATTAGCGCGAAAACAACTAATGTACAAATATATATAAATGCAAGAAACATGGAGTCAGAGAAAAATATCAAGAACTTTGAGTGTGTCCCCAAGTGCACTCACGAAAACAAACACTATCTGTGGTGCAAACTGGTGGTTTCTGAGGTTGGTAATTCTATTAAATTTATCCTCTGCAGCAAGGGTAATGCTTACTTTCTTAACTGGTTTCCTGGGACGGTCCTCATAAGACCGTTTCATGGGTTTGGTGATTGTGTTTGGGGACACTTGACGTCGGACTGACTGACATTCCTTTCTTAAAGTGATGAAAGGCTGTCTTTTCTCTTAAGTGAGCATTTCTTGCCATAATATAGATCCGTACAGTACTTGTATTGACACTAATACCTACGCACAAGACAAGTCGTGATAACAAGCACATTAAGAAGCATGAAATGGCACAAATTAACTCACCCGTCTATAATATTAATGTACAATGTTGAGAGTAATAAAAATAAAGAAAAATAAAGGAGTAAAGTTACACTGTGTTATTTCTGTTTCTTAATGTCAATCAAAATGATTAGAAGATATAGCAGTACAGGGTGAAGTAGTGTAGTATAACTGGGAGTTGTACCATCACTGCTGATGAAAATCTGACATAATTCAAGGAAATGCTGTTTTATTCATTTGAAGCCATTTCATTCTGGTGAAAAAGTCACACACGTAATTAAATATGAAGATTAGTACACTACATATTATGTCAGTAACAATGACAGCTGTAGCAATGATTAAAATAACAGGGTACACCGTGGAATACATTTACTAGAATGCAATTATACAGATCATATGCAAAACATACAGCACAAGCCTAACGTTTTTTAGTTATGTGGCTGCAGACTTGTCAAATATTTTTGCTTTCAGGATAAATCTAAAACTGTGCAACAGAAGTAGCTGTTACCGCGATGAAAATGAGCAGTTATTTGTCAGAGAAATAATGTGGCAGATGGAGGAAAAAAGTGTCTGAAATCGAGTGATGTTGATCTGCATTGGGTCCATGTGAGCACTGAGGTGAGGGATGATAACAATGTGACAGATATTTGAAGGTTAGCATTAGTCATTCTGATCTCATTAGTGTCAGCTCAAAACAACAGAAATGACTTTTTAAACCTGTTTGTGTCTTTGCTTAAAGTTAGTGGCGTTGATGGGAGGGAAGCGGCTGTCCACCCCTTGATTTACATTTTGCAACTAATCCATTCCAAGCATTCTGTGTTTGTCTAATTAGTCATTTTCTGGAAATCTGCAGATGCCAGTCCATGAGTTTCACTTATATGACAAATGGAAACATAGTGTCTGGATTATAGAACTGTTCTGATGTGGACCCAATAAAAAAGTTCCCAAACCCAACGCACCTAAAACAATTTTATAGACACAGATGGTAAATGGTTGTGCACTTGTATAGCGCCTTTCTACCCTATGGCACTCAACACGCTTCACACTGCTTTCCATTCACACACACATTCACACACCAGTGACACTTAGTGGGAACAACTTGAGGTTCCGTGTTTTGCTCAAGGACACGAGAAGCTGGGGATCAAACCGCTAGCCTTCCAGTCCATGGACAACTCGCTCTACCTAATGAACCACAGCTGCCCCAGAAATGTCCAAAATGTGGATGACTCGAAGAGGCCAAGATGGAGAGGCCAAACAACACTGGAATTGACATGCTTCTCCAATTAACTAGTAGCAGTAAATATGTGGAGCTTTACCCTCAAAACTCTTCATAAGTGTTTTAAGGTTGATTTTTAGCTTTATCAAAATATAGGTAAGCGGTGACATGATTTGAACTTGGATTGTTATGGTACTAATGTGTGCTCTGCCACTGGAGTAGGAAGCCCATTTTAGCCCCGTTATAATATATTGTTGACCTAGAGATAAAATTCAATTCAATTCAATTTTATATGTATAGCGGCAATCATAATCAACGATTATTTCTAGGCACTCCACAATTCAAGGCCAACGCCTCAAATTCAAAGGCCTAGTTTTTGAGGCTAAACCGCTGGTATACATATGACTGAAGGAGATTTTTGCAGCTACTGTAATTCGACTCTGTGTGACAGTTTTTGTGGGAATGGCAATTATTCACATTTTATTTCCACATAAAAATATAGGTATAAAAACTGGACTTGTACCAAGTACATGTTCTGTTCCCACATTTGCCGGCTGAGGTTCTGAATTTGATACTATTTTGAGAAACTTCAACTCACTTCAACTCAACCATGGTCCTGATACATTATGTGAAACGCGGGCCGACCATGACAATGCCTTTCTTTTTTAGCGAAACTGTACAAATTTCTGAGATTTGTTTGGTGCCTGCCAGATCACAACACCCAACAATGGCGCCGTAGATTTGGTTTTGTTTCTTCAACGGATCATAAAACTTTTATAAGTGACTGTCAATCTGACATCTTACACATATCCTGTTTGAATGTCGCTCTCCTGCCTCTCCTGATGGCAGCTCCAGAGGGCCTGGCCACTGCTCATATTGGAACAGCTCGTACCCTCGTCTGTCAGTCTTAGATGATATGATTGAAAGCAGTATCATAATCACTATTAATATTTTAAAATGTAGCCCAAGGCGAGAAGTTACTAATGTATTCAGTGTACTTGTGAGTTGGAACATCTCTTCTCCTCCCATACTCTTTGCCCAGCTGTGAGGACTATTCTACGGTAGGTGATGCTTGAGTTATTAATATGTATGCCGCATAAGGATCTCACTGATGTTTAGACTTTCTTAGCCTTTGCTTGTTATTGTACTTACTGCTGTGACTTCTCAGTGGGTGTATGTACATAATGTGGGGGCATTCTTGTGTGTGCACCTCTGCTACCTGGCGCTTCTGCTGTTTGCATGCTGTGATTATAGCTGTAATTCCCTGTGTCCATGGCTGAGAGAAAGGTACCTGCTGTTTTTCCACTGTGTGACTGTGGGCGTATGTGTGTGAATGCTCCTATGTGTGTATGTGTGTGTGGACGCTTGACCCTTTCCCTTTATATGCACGCTGGTAAGCTTGATGTTTCTGGTGCTTGCTCATTGTGTCTGTAGGTGGTGTGTGCGCTTCAGTGGATGAATGCTGGTGTGTCTGTGTGTTTGTGTGTGTGAGTTACCTGGTGCTTCTGCTGCTGTTGCTTACTCAGGTTGCGGCTGTAGGTGTTGTACTTGACAATGTCTTGGCTCATGTCATCCACTCTGTCCATCAGAAGCTGAAGGCATTTCTCCAAATGGTTACTAAAAGAAAGATGTCAAAACGTCATTGTCACATTCTGTACTGCCATCAGCTGACAGACAATATTAAGCATTATTTAACTCACCCACAAGCCTGATGGTCTCAATATCCAACACTAATCTTTTTTTCATAGTATCTTAACTTTTCAGTGAAATGACAGGCCATAAATTCTGATCAGCTCTTTCTCTATTTATGTAAATGAAAGGTATAAAGGCATGTGGGTACTTTACAAGTGGAACACTATCAGCTCAGCCAAACCACAATTGATGGTCGTCTGGCTCACAACATTGATTCTGGATCTCAGCCAGATGTAAATGCAAAATACATAGATTATCTGCATTTTTTACTGCTGCTAAAGTCGACCCTTTGTATTAACTATAAATACACTGAACAGCTGTATGTGAAGGGAAATATAAAATACCCGGCAGCGTATTTCAGCTCATTATTTTACTTTCCTGGACCACAACTTTACTTTTTTCTCTGACCATCTTCATTGTGTCTGAATAAGCTGGAGTACGATTTGCTGACAAACTTGCCCCAACTAGTTAAAGGTGTAATGCCAGTGCAGTTTTTTTTTACAGCCCACATAGAAGGAGTTTGCCTCCAGGGCTTCCTGGCAGAAAGGCCTTTGTTGTTTTTTAACCTGTACCATAACTTTTGCCAAAACCTAATGAGTACAGTGGTACCCAAACCTAACCAAACTGCAGCTAGAAACTGAAAACAATAGGGGGGGGATCAAAATGAGTAAGTTGGAATCTAAAACTCATAGTTTCTCTTGGGATATAAACCGGGTCTCCTGCATGACAGTCCTGTGTACAATCCCTTCATCCATGACAAACTCTAGCAACTCTGGACTTTTTCACTTTACATTGCATCACCTCAAAACTGAAAACTTCTGGCAGAAATCTCTGAAGGTGTACTTCTCCCACTGTTGTTTACAGTGTGCTGTACTGCCCTCAAGAAACCAAACTGAGTGCATTACTTTACTGGGGACTGTTTCATAAACCTGCATTAATTTATTCACATTTCTACAGGTATCACACACTTCAATTCAATCATGTTCAAGTCAGTTTTAAGATCATTTTTAACCACATGTGAGACCCTTTTGGACCAATGACACTCCTCTTACTTTTTTTTGTATAAACAAATTACTGTATAAATTAATTATTGAAAACAAAAAAGTTACTATAGTTTCGTGAATAAGCAGAAATAAAATAAGCCACAAAATAAACCACACTCACAAACACGGACATGCTGAAAAGGGGTTGAAAGAGGTGCACAGTTCTTTAATCCTACCCCTTATGGAGAAATATGATTAGACTGAGCTAGGCTCATCCCTGTTTCCCCACAGTGAAGTGAAAATATTAGTGCTGTCAAAAATATCGCGCTATTAACGAGTTAACGCAAATCAATTTTGACGGCGTCAATTTTTTTATCGCGC
>JAQQAE010003240.1:0-18525 GCA_029823295.1 Pseudamia nigra | reverse complement strand
AATTTTTGCCACTGAGACAGGGTTGTGATGTGGACAGATACAGACCCCAGCTGTGTTTGTACTGTGTGTGTGTGTGTATGTGTGTGTCCTACTACTTGTCATCTGCTACCTGCTGCACATACTACCTGCTGTTTTCAGCAGCCGTATGCTGTGCAGTATGTTACATGTGAATATGAATGCAGTACACTGCATAGTCTATGGTATGGTATGGTACATGACCATGATGCTTCTCAACATGGAAACAGTTAAGCTACGTGTCAGCTGTTAGCGGATGTTTATGTGTCTGTGAAGGTTCTCAGTCATCCAGGTCATGGTATCTAAGGCATGTGGTTTGCCTTCTGTCGACTGGGCTGGAAATGTTCCTGTAATCTGTGAATTTTCTGGAAGTTCTCTCATACTCCCGCATGAGTCCAAGGGCATTCGGCCCAAAATGGGATGCAACATGTCTGTTCCAGTTCAGTCAGCAGAAGGAAAACCACATGCCTTGGAGATGTTCATGTGGTTTTAAGAAGGGAAAGCACCGTCAAATCGTTTATATAATTAATTTGTTCATATTAGACATTTATGTCTGTCTCACTTTAGCCCCAGTTGCTTATTAGCTTGTTTGTGTCAAACAGCAAGAACATGCTATTTCTTGCTGTAAATAATCATCTGTCAGTTCTATGCACTCACATGTGTTGACACTCATCTCCTCCATAGTTCATCTACATTTCCTCATTTCTTTCTAAGTATTAATTGTGTTTAATTAGTGAACTCTGGTCCCAACTCCCTCAGCAGGTGGCAGTAATGCACTAATTGCACTGACACCTGCCACCTCAAAAAAATCATCCACAGTATAATCCCTGTATTCAGAATTTGCCATATCACTCATAGTCACATATATAATAAAACTTCACCTACTTCACCCGCCTGATTGTTGGCATATGTAGCAATGGTCGCGTCTGCATTCATGCCTAATGTTTATCCCCCATGACCTCTAACCCAAATGCAGCTTGCAACGTGTGCCTGAGATTTTGATTTGGCTTATTGAATCAACAGAAGATATGAAGATCCGACTCGGCCCGACTGCGATGGCAAGTCAAGTTACCATAGCAATATGTCAATGCAACCCCAGCTAGCAGTGATTTGTCAGATTGTTTGCTGAAATATCTTAACAGATCAAAAAGCTCACTTATTAGTACCAGATCACTTATTAGAGGGTCCAAATAAAAAGTTTGAGACCATGATGACACATGACAAAAATGTATTCGCTTAGTATGTAACTCTATGGGAGTCAGGGCTTCTTGGAGCTTACTGAACAGTGCCCCAGCAGTCAATGGCAGTATTACAACTTTAATTGTTTTCACATTGGCCTCACTGCACAACCCTGGTCATTGCCCACTGGCTGAAACTTTGACCTGGAGTTATGATCTTGACCTTTATCTGATTTAGCTTCAAGCCAAATTATTTCCAGACCTTAATGCTTTTTGCCTATATGCCCAGTTTAGTTTGAATCCAATGAAATCTGTGCATGCTAGATAGACACATGGGGCTGAAAACAAAACCTTTACCAGCACTGATGTCCCCCTGGTGTATAAAGCAGTGGAAATCACACGAGAGATCTAGCAACAGGAAAAGTGGTACTAACATGCCTGGATGATGCCAGGTTCAGTAGCCCTGGACTGAAAAACCTGAAAGAAATGCAGACTCTTTGTGTGCATTTACTTGAAATTAAATCTGTGCTTTTGCCAGGCACGTGTACTTTTCCCCCATTTCCTCAATACATGTACTTCATCACTTCCCATGTAACAACATGCATAACCTTTCTTCTTCTAAAGTTTCTGTAGACACTTTTCCCTGTTCTTATTTTAACTGCTGGCCATTCAGTCAAATAAAAGCAGCAAAAAAGTTACTGGATTGCAACTTTTTTTGTCACACCATAACTATACATCTTCCACTTTTTCTCCTGAAAATCTGACCTTCAGAGGATCCAGAGTGGAAGTGGTGAAGGACTGATAGCACCATCTCCACCACTGACCTTTAAGTGATGTATAGTCGCTGGGCAGTAAGTGATACTGATGGTTTTATGTCACCATGATGTGCCAGGTACATATGTCACTTTCAGCTCAAGGCATTTTGTGAAGTCTGTTCCGTGCACGTGGAAACATCATCGCATTGGGGGTCAGTGAAGGAAGCAGCAGCAAATGGTCAAAGCACAGCAGACATCAGCTTCTTAAAGAGCCTGCTATCCTTCATGAACGTCCTGTGTTGGCTGCCGTGATGGAAAGGTGAAGGCTGATGGAGTGAGTGGATAGATAGTCTCACTTATGGCTGCAAATGAAATCTGCTTAACAAATTGCCACACCTTTGGTGCTGTGATTGTATTCCTGGAGCTGAAATTTGAGCATGATTCACTTTGATTGAAGTATTAATGCAGAAGCTCAGTGAGCACTAAAATGTTACATTAGCAGTAATCTTTGTCAAAACTGGGACCTTATTAGAGAACGAAACCACCAGGGAAACATATAACTGAATATGATACTCATTCCAGCTCACTGTAAGGGTGAATCTCCTCTCTAATAGTATAATGTTACATCTAATTTCTGTTTTCACCTCTTGTAGGACTACGTTCAGTGGATATGCAGCAGTTATTGCACGTGATCCATTTTACGCACTGTCACACTATGCGCAAGGTATTAAAGTAATATGCATGACTCATGTTATTAAATTTGCCCTCACAGTTTTCATTTTCTGTCTTCTTCGATGAAATCCACAATCTATTAGATGTGACCGCTCTCCTCCTGCTGAAACACACATATTGCAGCAAACTATGATTGTTTGGAGATACACTGTGCAAATATATGGTCTGTAAGCTAGTACATGCAAATGAGGGTGCAGCAGATGCTCAAGTCTGGCCTCCAGGAAAACAATAAAGCCCTGCTTGTACAAGTAGAAATCAGTGTAAAGTTCTCTTTTTTATTGTCTCTTCTATGACTAAGTGACAAGTGAAACAGGAAACCTACAAGCGTGTATCTAATTTTACAGTAAAACAAAATCACCAAACACACATCTTCATGATGTTCTTATTAATAACAACCCCTCCTGCAGCATCAGATATTTTATTTCTCCTTATATAGTATAATTGCTGCTATTTTCTTCTCTGCAGAAAACCTCAATCTGTGAAAATAAGGACTTGCAATCTTAAAGTCTTATTGATCTTTGAGAATAGTATGATGTACATGGGAAGCCTGGGTAGGATTTTTACAATTTGAAGAATATTTGTCTCATTTACATGCAGTGATTTCCAGCTTTGGAGTGCCAAATTAATTAATGCCACAAAACATTTTAAATATTATGATAATCTGTTTGCTTTTGGTCTGTCCTGTTCATCTGATACAAGAGAAGAAAATAAATTCTGATCTGTCAGTTCTGTGCTTCAGGGTCTTTTTTATGCTAATGTAGGCAGCAAACTGTGATTCTTATTCAGTAAGTGAGAGAGTCCATATGTGTCCTGCTGCTGCACGGAAACAGAAGATGTTGAGTTTGGAGTGCTCAGATATAACCCGCCTCAGATGAGTGCTTGATTTGCTCTGTGTTACTCACCTTCATAAGGAATTTCCGTGGGGGAAAACTCACTCTCCTCCTACTATTTCCACCTCTCCTCGCTCTCTCTGTTCCTTTGCTGCAATGCTCTGCTTCACTTTCCTTGATGTTGGCAATCTGTTGTTTCAGAGGGTCGATGACACTCTGGTTACTCAAGCACTGCTGCATCTGCTCTTTTCTGAGCTCTTTGCCGTCCTTTTTTCTTCTCTCCATTGGCCTTTCTTTCTTTTTCCATCAACATATATTTGTGTTCTGCAGTCTGTCTTTGCAGAATTTATTCTCACATACACTATCACCTTCAGTGGTTGGCATCAGAAAGTACTTTATGTCAAGATTGTGCAGGTTCATACTATACAGATTCTTGGATTCTGAATATACCATAAAGAGCATAACCCAGTCAAGTTTGGACATATCTTCTCCTTCAATGTTTATTATTTTTAACATTGCACATTAGTACAGAAGATGTTACAACTGTGAAAGAGCACATATGGAATTATGTAGTAAAAAATGTTCTTTCACAGTTTGGATGTCTTCAGTATTAATATGTTCAAAATAAGAACATTTAAGAAAAACCACAGAAGAAGAAGGTGTATGTAAACCTTTGACTGCTATTGTACATACACTGATCAGTCATTATGACCACTGACAGGTGAACCGGTAATAATGTCAATTATGTTATTTCAGTGACACCTGTGAGTGGGTTCCACATATGAGGGTGCAAGTGAACATTTAGTCCTTGAGGTTGATGTATTTGAAACAAAAAATCGGGCAGTATAAGGATGCAGCAACCTTGACAAGGACCAGGTTGTGATGTCAAGACAACTAGGTCTAATTATCTCCAAAACTGTGGGTCTTGTCTAGTGGTCCTGGTCCTGCAGTGGACATAACCCCATGATGACAGAAGGACAACTGGATCACAATCCAATAGAGGATCTAAGGAAACAAAACATTTCAACCACATAATGTTGTGTAGGTTCCTCTTTTGATTCCAGAACAGCTCTAACTCAAGACATGAGCTCTACCAGACCTCTGAAAGCTGTGGTTGTTCATCCCTAGACCACTTTGTTGTGGTACTACCCACTGCAGAATAAAACACCCAACAAGATCTTTAGGTTTGGATGCAGTGACTCAGTCATGTACCATCACAGTTTGGTTCTTGTCAAAGTTACTCAGATCCTTAGTTAGTTTGGACAATTTGCTGCTTTCAGTGCAACAATTTCAAGAGCTAAATGCTCATTTGCTACCTACTACATCCACCCACAGACAAAAGCCACTGAACAATCAAATCAACATTATGACCACTTCGCCAGTTAGTGGTCGTAATGTTGTGGCTGATCAATGTGTTCTAACAATCTACACACTTTTAAAGGGAGAATTTGGTTCAAGGAAACTGCAGTTGTTAGATCTGGTTCTGCATGTATTCTTCCATCAGTACAAGTAGACCTTGAGGACCATTAACAAGCACTAATACAAGTCAATCAATCACTCTGACAGATGCACTGGTGAGCTAGGTATTCCCATCAATTCTAAATTACCCAGACAAAATGAGCTTGCAAAATATCTAAATGTGTCATCTTTATCAGGCAATTGCTGATGAAAGCAATTAATAAATTTCAGAATTAGAGCAGACTGCACAAAATGTCTAAATCAAGACTGTCTCTGGCTTCAAAATGTGTCAACCTGTGAACATCATTAACTATGCTTCCTTCTATCCACTCAAAATATATGACTGTGCCAAACCCAGTGGGGAGCCATTACTACGGAAGCAGAAGATGCAGCACCAGCAAGAAAAATAGCATGAAGTCACTTCATTGGATATTTCAGGATATGAATTCCTAGACCTGGAGATAGCTTTATGCATATAGAGTGCTTTGTACTGTGGAGTTGTGAAATGTATGCTGATGTCTTGATAGCAGTACTTTCCACACTGTTACCTGTGAATTCATAACCATTGTATTAGCCTCAAGCTTTTCCTCATCTGTCCCTTTTCTGCATTTATCAGGACTGATTATGCAGATTTAGTCTAAAATGACATGATTGTTAAAGGCTACGCAGGAACACAGCTGAGCGATGATGTTTTTCCTGCACAGCATTTCTGTTGTTTCACTCCTCCGCCATCATCAAGGTTAATTAAAAATCCACCATGGCTTCACATAATTTTCAAGCCACCTCCAGAAAATTTCTTCAAAATGTCTTTCATTTCCCTGCTCGCCACTAGTCTCTGTCTGCAGTTTTCAACTCTCTTTCGCTTCTCCTCCACAAGGGTCCTTTGGCCATCATTAGAACTTAATGAACTCAGTATAATAATCAAGGGAATTAGTGGAGTTGAGCTTGGCAGTGGTATTGCTCTATCCTACAGGCACTGGGGCTGTACTTGTCGTTTGTCGTTTGAAATGAGCATTTCCTTTTTGTTAAATGTGTTCTCATTGTGTCCCACACTCTGCTACCAGGGGGGCATAATGGGATGTTCCATATCTTTTTCCCTAATTGGTTTCGGAGTGTGTTCATTAGACTTAGCAGATTTAGTTAACTTATGGGTATGTTGCAATGGCCCAATTCCCCAAGTACACTGATGTCTGGGTGATAAATCATCTACTGTCTGCCCGCTGTAATTAGGCTGATTCAAGTGTCATATTCTGCTCACAATGTATAGAAAGCTGGGTCATGATTTTGCCTACATATGTCTCACATGCTCCATCAGGCTCAAATGCTCCACAATTAATATTTCTAGTTTCTATTGGATTTGCAAATTTATTTCTAAGCGATATATTGATCTATATATCTACCTAAAGATTAAACATACTTCTCCTCGCAATGCATTGATGGACAAAGAAGAATTACATATACTTGAATTTAACATGTTCTCCCTGTCACCTCCTCTCAGCCAGCCATGATATTAGAAATTATTCTGCATTAGTGTGCATAGAGCCTGCTCGATTTCGGGTGTTACTCCCCTGCAGCTGGGTGTCACATTCAAATAGAAGTAAATTAGCTGTCACCAAAGCTAGGATTACGAGTTGCTGCTGTGCTTCCAAGACCATCCCTTTCCTCTGCTATCTGCCCACCCAGTGCAAGGCAACAAGTCATTATAGCTGCAAGAAATAAAGCACAATATAATCTGAGTCAGACTTTGCTCAGAATGGATTTACTGTAGTAGAAATATACATATGAAACCACAATACTGTACAAAAATTGTATAGCTTTGTCAAATCACCTGCTGTTTTCAGCATGGCTTAGAAAAAATAAGATTAGGGACTTGGTTTGATTCTGTGCTTCTCCAACAGCAGACAGTTGCCATCTCATTATCTGCAGCCCACATTAGCTGAGGAGCTGGACTCATTACTAGCAGCAAAGCCCAAGGGACAAGACAGACTGGCACAGTCTCCATACAACAGGGTGACACAACCTGTCTGTTGGACTGTGGACATTTGTGTCTCCCAGTCACTTATTCCATCACTTTATGCATTCATGTCTTCACTCAGGACCTAAATGAAAGCTTCTTGTCACATGTAACTTATCTAAACTTATCATGTAACCTATTAGTGGAATCATCTGATTACAGTAGTTCTTTCCTTCACTAATTTGACAGATATAATCTGAGTTAAACACAGAGGCAAGTAATTAAAGGGTAACATCTGAAAACTAAAGTCAATAAACATGATGGGAATGAATCTGAAGTGAAATGGCAAAAATATCAGACAAGGAAAATTATGAGCCCTTAGTGACCCCAAGTGGCCAAATAGAGTACTAACACATACTTTAAATAGAATATACAGCTTTTATTCCAGCAATAAAAGAATACTGAGGGACTTTTGAATGGACTAAGATAGCAATTTCATAGAGTGACACAGAGGATACTCTATTTACAACTTATAACACTCATTACATTCACAGGACATCACTGCTGCAATGGACCACAAAGTAATTCAACTACATGGCTTCACTGATAAACTGAAAAGATGCCAAACACAGGCTTAAATAGTTCAATGAAAGTACCAGCATATAAAATGTTCATTTATATCATGTGAGTGTTGTGTAGTGTTTCAGACAATAAATACTACTAAAGCATTTAAACACATCAAGCAGTGACAAATGTCCTTCTGCTTTAAAAATCAGCGGGCTCTGTTCCTCACTACAAATAACGATACCATCCACAGACTTTACATTGCACTTAGGTTTCAAAGGATTGTGTAGCTCACCTTTCATGGCAGCCTTTTCAGTTTATGTATAACATAAATATGTAAATGATGGAAAACTGACTAAGCACAGCCTGTACTATTTCAGGAAAAAATACTGCACTCCTTCATTGAATAGCTTCTGATGTGGTGACACTGAATCCTCCTCAAATACAAGTTTAGTCACCACAAAGAATACATCTGGTGATGATTCATACAGACATATAGAACCAAAAACAGAGATAAACTGACTACCTTAAACTTTAACTAACTAAAAAGTCTAATGCTTCTTTTGTATTTTCTTCTTTCTTTAATAAATCATTAAGGGGGTGCTGCACTCCTCACTGTCAGACTCATTAGACTTAAGTCATCCTGCTGCCTTTAAAAAAATAATTTTATAACATATGTGTACAACCCCAATTCCAGAAAAGCTGGGATGTAAATAAAATGTCAGTTAAAGATGTATCATCATCATATAATTTCACCTCACACCATTTTAAATGAGCTGTGGTCCAGAGAAGACAGCTGCATTTCTGCATCGTGTTCACGTATGGCTTATTCTTTGCATGACACAGCTTTAACCTTAACCACAAATTAAAGTTAAGGCTGAAGTGTTCCCTAAACCCATGTAGTGATTTCCAGTAGAGAATCATGTCTATTTTTAATGCAGTGCTGCCTCAGGGCAAGAAGATCACAACAATAGAGTTCTGACCTTCGACCTTACTCCTGATTCTCTGAATTTTTTGATTAGTGTATGGTGGAATCTCGAGTCTTCACAATTTTACATTGAGGACCATTTTTATGAAATTGTTCCACAATATTTAGATGCAGTTTGTCACAGATTGGCAAACCTCTGCCCGTCTTTACTTCTGAGATGCTCTGCCTCTCTTAAAATGTTCCTTTAATACCCAGTTACTGACCTGTTACCAGTTAAACAAATTAGTTGTTAAATGATCCTCCCATTGATTTTTATTTGTGCCAGTTACTGTTTCAACCTTTTGTTGCCTGTTCCAACTTTTTTGAGATGTGTTGTTGCCTTCAAAATCAAAAAGAACTAATACTTTCCATGAAATGGTAAAATGCCTCAGTTTCAACATCTGATATGTTCTTTATTTTCTATTGGGAATAAAATATGGGTTTATGAAATTTGCAAGTCATTGCATTATAATTTTATGTACATCCCAAATTGTTTGAAATTAGGCTTGTAGATGACTTTACTCACTCTTGACATCATTATTGGGAATAAAACATCTTTTTCTAAAGGTCTGTGTGCAGATACCTTCATTTGCAATATGCATTAAAATTCCACTGTCTTAGAGCCAAAATGTCTTTTTAAACTGATAAAATGATCAAATGTTCATCATCCATAAATTAACCACTGAATCTAGTTTTATACATGTTGCCATGTGAGGGCAGCAACAGTCTTTCTGTAAAGGAAGGAAGGTCCAGTATGTGTGTATGTATGTGTTCATGTTTGTCTAGGAGGAGGAGTCTTCTTCCACTGGGTGCAGAGCGTGTCTCTTCAGCAGTGTCTTCAGGATCTCCACTTCTCGTTCTGCCTCCTTCAGTTTCCTACGTAGTGTCTCATTGGCTTTCTGCAGTTTCTGGTTTTCCTGAGAAAGACGAGGGAAGTTTACAGGACTTGTTTGTGCCGCATTTATATGCTGTGTTGTTTGATAGCAAGATGGTGAATGGAGAACAAAAAGATAATGAACAAAAATGGACAAAAATTTTAAAAAGTCAACTGAATAACCAATAAAGTGAAATAAAGTGTGGAAAATAATTAACATCATGAACAAAAATAAACAAAATAATCAAGAAAATTAGCTAATATGAATACTCAACAAAAGGCTCTCTGACCCATTTTGGGAAAGGCTTACGTAGACACTCACTGATTCTACAGCTTCATAAGTGGGTTTGCTCTCCTCATCTGGCTCTTTGGGCTTTTGCACAACAGAAGCTCGGTTTTCCCACTTGGCACAGTGTCGTTGTTTTCTCTGGGGGATTGGACTGGGACACGAGGTAAGGGTGGGTGTTGCCGGGACCAGCAGAGCGCAGCTAGCTTCAGAGATTGGAGAGGTTAGTTGGAGTGACTCTGTTTGTGTTCCACTGTGGACCCTTCTAGGCTTCAAATGTGAGGTCACAGGGGACTCTGGGCTCCAGTCTTTGCTTTCATCTGGCGGGTATGGGAAAGGACATTCATCTGAGCCTATCGGAGAAGAGGAACATCCAGATCATTAGACTTTCTTCTACCATCACACTGATGAGTCAAGGAAATGAATTAATAAAACTACAAGAAAAAAAAAAAAAAAAAGAATCAAACATCGACGTAAGGTAAAACTGAAAGTTCTTTTGTCCTGAGTATAGCACTTTTCTTGCTGCAGGTGGGCAGCTTCAGTATTACAGTAAGTCAAACAGTTTACATGTGACAGCTGCAGGGGAATCACCTAGACATCTGGTCATGCAGTTTACTGCTAGGGGCTTTTAGCTATACTAAGTAATGCAACTATATCCATGTAAATGATGTACAGTAAGTAATTGTATGTGTACAACACTGCCTATTTGATGTACATACAGTAAAAGCTAATGTTTGTAGAGTGCAGAAACATGTGACAGTGTCATTTACTAAATACCAGTAATAAATATTGTATTTATCATTTGATTTGTGTCATAGATGCTGCAAAGGGACCCTGCCATGTCCACCCACCTTCTGAGGTGCCTGTGGTGACAGATGTGGAGCTCAGTGTTGGGCTGTCAATAGCATTGGGCACTTTACTGTTTTTCTTGCACTCAAATGCCACCTGGTCCTTGCAGAGCTTGTGGCAGTTCATCCCACAATCTGCACAGACCAAAGAAATGAGAACCATATCAGAACAGGAACTTGTGTTAACTTGAACTTCATCAACTGACTTCTCCCTGTACACTATCTGTTCTGCAAATGCGCCGACCTTTGCATGCTTACTGTCAGGCAAACAAACATTTCTCAGATCTTTTGAAAGACAGGGGGAAGGGGAAAATTGTGGTTCTGACTGCAGTGTCTTTCTTTTTTTCATGTGCTGCAAAGTTCAGCTAGTTGTATGCAATGCTGAAAACCACATCATATCTTCTTTAGATAGTTACACTTTACCTGCTCTCCACAAGACACTGTGTGTGCTTCTGCTTTTCATAATGGACTTTTTAAACACAGAGGCTGTACTGAGTGACAGTTGGCCAAAGACAGACATACACACCAGATAGTGCAGTACTTACCTTTGCATTTGTAGCCTTGTTTGATGACACCCCACAACTATGAAGAACATGGGTAAAAACAGAGCTTATTAACACACCAAATAAAAAACAGCAGTGGGTATTTTCTGCACTGTCATTACTGAATGCTCTTATTTCATGCTGACGTACAAATCCTGAGCAGTTGTCACAGAAAGTGGGTTTCATGTAAGTCGTCTCCTGGAAGTTGTGGACAAAGCCCAGACCCAGTTTGGAACAGATAACACTGGCCCGCATGAAATAAGCTGTGATCTCCTCTCTGCTGACAAGGCCTTCCCTGAACAAATCCAACATATGCACAATATAGTTTAACATAGGAGAAAAACATGTATATACTGTAGTATATGAACTTAATTATATAAGAACTTGTAACTTTATAGTTTTATAGGTTTATTTAAAACCTTATTTATTTAGACTGCACCTGGTCAGCTAATGCATTACATTATATTTGCCATTGTCTAACATCAACTCTATATATAATTAACTGATGTGGTTTTCATGTTTAGGTCACAAGGGTTGATAAGTTTCACAGCATTGCATTGTAACTGGACTTGCATGACAAATCAGGAAACAATACATACAGTGTATGTGGTTCTGGTTAGCATGTGCAGCTATTTAATATTTCCTGTTGCTTCAATCACCCTTACACTTACACCCTTACATTTTGCTTCCTCTTCTCTATAATCATAAATTAAGTCAGCGTGAGAGTGCGACCTGTGGAACACTCACTTCTCTTTGTCCATGACACAGAAGGAAAAAGGAAAGCTAGCAGCAATTTTCTCAAAGTCTTCTTGAGAAATGAAGCCATTCTCATCATGGTCATAGTTCTTAAACACAGACTGTGAAAGAAAAGGGGAAGACCATTGTTATTTCATTACTGGTGAACAACAGCTGCAAAGAATAGCCTGTAATAATGGCTGTGTCTGAAAGACTATAGCCCTGTTACATGGGCTCAGAAACACTTCTAATAACATAGTATATTGCTGCATCCATACAGTATATGCCATGTGAAACTCTACCATGCCAAGATATACTGTATAACCCTATATAACCCAGATCCAGAAATACCACCTCCTTCTCTGGACCCAAGCTCATTTAAGATGGACTTAGACAAAGTGAAAAACTGTGCTGTGGTTTGATGGGTCAAAATTTGAAATTCTTTAAATCCGAGTTGATAGATGTAATGTGCTACAGGCTTTAGAGGAGAGATGAGGTAGGAACTAGCTTACTATTAGAACTTAGTTCAAAAGCTATCATGTGTGATGGTATTGCAGTGCCTTAGTGGGTAACCTACACATTTGTGAGGGCAACATTAATGCAACAATACAAGGTTTTAGAGCACTATACACTACCAAGTAGATGGTGTCTTTGCAGGGTTTATTGTTTATTTCATGAAGACAATGCCAAAAGACATTCTGCATATAGTGTCAAGGAGTATGGGTGCCAAACTGGTCTGCCTGCAGTCCTTATGTGTCACTCGCTAAATATGTTTGGCATGTAATGAAAAACTGCAGTAAGTAAGCCCCCAACTGTTGAGCAGCTGAAATCCTGCATCGAAAAACAGTGGAAAACACTCCACCATCAGAATTACAGCAGTCGCTCTGCTCAGTTCCCAAAAATGTACACAGTGTTGTTCAAAGAAGTGTTACTAGCATAGGTTTCAAATTGGGCCTTCAAAAAAACACAATAGAATTTTCCGGTTTCAAGATTTCATATGTTGTTTTGATCCTATTTTTAATTAATTAAATGTGGGATTCCATGTTTTATAAATCATGACATTCTGTTTCTGTTGACATTTCATAGAGTGGCTCAATTTTTTAAATGCATAGTAGTAAAAGCTTGTGATTAGGTAATGTTACTGAGTAGGGAGGAAAAACACTTACATCCACCATTCTCTGCACATGTTTACTAATGGTCCGAGGGTCAGGTTTAGGGGCCACTCCTGATGCCCAGTCCACAACCACTGGAGGTCTAGAGGGTGTGGCTGGCTGATAGAAAATGAATCAGTCATTAAATCAAGTTTGAAAACAAATGAAAAGAATAAAATTGCTCATAAATAACTTCTTCATTCACTTACAGGTGCTTTACAGTTTTTGGGTTCCCTGGCATATGACAGTTCATAGATCTCATCTTCAGTGTAATAAAGGTCTAAGGACAGCTGTGGAGAAAGAGAGCAAAGTGTCAGTACATGGGAGAAACACAAAGAGCTCTTTGTACCTCTCAATCTCTCCTTCAAACATGTTTTGATGAGACCAAAATTGGGTCACATGGTAACTATTATGTTTTCATGGGCATTCTGTCATTCAAGCACGATTAAAGCGCCTCATGCATAGATAAAATAACAATAAAGCAATTTGAACTCACTCATTCACACTCAGTTTGTCACCCACACACTCATACTGTATATCATAGACTCTCATCACTCCTACACAGTGCAGACAATCCAAATGCTGTAACAAACTCATTTGCATCTGTGCTTGCACTCAAAATGAATCACATAAAGCTACATAGCAATTTAAAAGGTGTCTGAACAAAAAAAAAAAAGGTGCAGTACCGTCAACAGATGGACAAGGTCTTTGTTAGCGTCTAGCCTGGGTGGGATCTGCTGGAGCTGGATCAGTTCATTTATGTGACTGTAGAGGGCCTGGAGTTTTTGGACATTCACCTTGTTGTCTTCAACATAGTCAGACATGGCCTCATTGACAGAAATCAGGTCTTTTAGGTGCACTCCCAAGATAGGGATTTTAAAGCCTGTACACTTGTTGTATGCCTGCCTATAGTTGTCATAATTTCTACAGGAAGACAACAGATCTGTCATCTCATTCAACACCTGGGAAGAAAAAAAAACAGATCATTCTTGCTGATTTAACTAAATGAATAAAGTGATGTATTCCTATATGATTACATCTGTATCCTTTGCTTCTAAATCAGATGGAGCGGTTTTCCTTTACCTTGGTGACCTCGCTGGGTACATGTGACGTGGTGTCCTTCAGTCTAGAGATTGAGCTGTGACAGAGGCCTCCCACAACGGCCATTAGTGTGTTATAGTTGTGCATAAGATGGAGACTCTGATGGATACACAAAAAACACATCTTTTAGGCTCTTGATACACACACACACACACACACACACACACACATAAAAACAGGCACAATTTAACTTGTTCCAGGTAGCTCTGATTATGTAATCTCTACAACAGAGTAGTTACATAAGCCACTTACATTGTTGTCTTTTTTCTTACTGTACTCTGATAGCTCAGTCTTTTTGATAGAGCTTTTTCTCTCTCTTTTCAGTTCTCTAATTCATGCTGTCACTGGAGCATTATGGTGTGAAATTCGTTTCCACACCCATGGGTTTTGAGGTTGACAGCAGTGAGCAATAGCAGCAGACTGGTACATTAGTATCACAGTGCAAGAGGTTCTCCAGAGTACAAGCCTAACAGCTCCCTAAAGTCAGCGCATCACTTCTCAGCAGGCTGTGTGCAGCTTCATACTGGACTGCTTTTAACAAGCAAAGCCTGATCAGTGACTAAATTTGCGAGCCAGTTCTGTGTTTTTCACTTCCACACCCTTCTGCATCTCAGTATGTCCCACTTGATAAGTCCCTTAGCTTGAATTCTGTTAATATTTTTCTATTGGTAAAATGTTTCAACACACTAAAAGCCTGCAGCAGAGCTCTTCAGAATCATTATCTATAGAGCGCTGTTTGTTTTGCAGCACAGATGCTGATGATAGACTCTCATTAGTTAGATAAGGTGTATGAACAACAGTAGGTACAAGCAAGCAGAGGAAATGTGCAAAAAAGGAGTTCCCTTTTTAGGCTCAATGAGGAACAGAAAGCATGAGAGTAATAGTGGGCCTGATTAAATGACTACCTGAGCGACATGAATAAACTTGGTAAAAACCTCAGCCCTCAGCTGAGCTGTCGGTCTGCTCAGCACCATCAGCTGAACCCACTGGGAGATACCATTACACAAGGCAATAGAACGCTCCATCACGGGGATGTCCTTCATGCAGCAGCTGCGAATGTAGTTCTGATAGTCGGCAAACTGGCAGTGAGAACAGAGAGGGGAAAATTACCACTTGCATGGAAAGTGTGGGGTATTTCCCTTGGGGAGGAAATACCTAATGTTTTTTAGTTCACAAAGAAGCATGTCAGAGAAGCAAGTTATAGATTTAAAAACAATTCAACCCTTATGCCCTGAAATTTGTGTAGTTGAAGGCCAACATTAATGCAACAATAAGTTTTACAGCACCATACGCTGCCAAGTAGAGGGTCTCTTTGCAGGGTTTATTGTTTATTTCAACAAGACAATGCCAAACCACACTCTGCATATAGTGTCAAAGAGTATGGGTACCAAACTGGTCTGCCTACAGTACTGATGTGTCACCCACTGAAAATGTTTGGCATATAATGAAAACAAAAGTAGAGCCCAAACTGTTGAGCAGCTGAAACCCTGCATCAAGCAACAATGGAAAACATCTCACTATCAGAATTACAGCAGTCGCTCTTCTCAGTTCCCAAAAACGTATGCAGTGTTGCTCAAAGAAGAAGTGAAGAGTGTTGCTAGCATAGGTTTCAAATTGGGCCAGAAAGTAATTATGCATCACAATCAATCTTCTCACTAATTATTCAGATGGGTCAGCCAGTGGTACTAATAATTATCAAAGTCAGATTTGATTTTAGAGTATTGAATTATAGTGTTTCTTTTTAAAGTGGTTTGTGATCAAAACTAATATCTAAAGGGTTCATTTTTAATTGTGATCAATTAGATCACAATATAAATTAAGGAAGAAGTATTTCATGAAAAATGAAAAAAGGGAAAAATATTGACCTTGCATAGTGTTATTGCAGTTTGAAATATAAATCTTGTAGTTAACAGCCCCAACGTAATTTTTTAAGATGGCATAAAGGTTCAATTTGATTTGGTCATGGACACTCACTGATATCCTGCAAAAAGACTTGAATTCCAGGAAGGTGAGATGCTCAGCTAACTCAATGGGCTCCAGATGGTCAAATAGGAGAGACACCTTCCGCTTTTTACTACTGTTGGCTTTAATTTTCTGGCTCGCCTTCCAAGACCAGTCCCGTTCATTTCTAGGAAACACCACACAATGAGAGCTTCATTTCAGAAATGGGAAAATACACACAAACCACTTCAATGTCTGCATTTAATTTTACTCAGTATTGTCTTCTTTGACTTGTATTTAACTGCATTTTTGTAATATGAATTCATGAATGAGTGTACATCTTATATTACACAAAAATATACTGTACATTTCCGTTAATGTGGATAGACAAAGCTGAAATCTAGTGAGAAATATTATAAACTCTAGATAAAATCTCTACTTTCAGAAATATCAATTTACATACTCTACAGTAAATTGTGATTTTCAGCACACTAGCCTGGAACTGAACATTTTACTGATAACTGTGTATCTTATAATATGTAGTACAAGGAGACACATGATTCTATGTGAGATGTCAAGCAGCTCAATGACAGCTACATTAACTTACAAAGTTCTTCTTGACAGTCTCTCAAATCGTGACTGATTTTAGGATTTCCCATGACTCTCAACAAACAACTCAGATTCATGCCAACCTCATGTCTCAGTTGCCAGCTGGTCAGAAATTAACACTTACATCCATTTGGTCTCTAGGAGACAGCAGAGTCTCTCCTGTCCCTGCTCTCTGATCAGCTCGCGGAACTGGTCCAGGCTGTCGGTCAAGCTGTGGTGCAGACGAAACATCATCCAGAATTCCTGAATCCAGTGCCTGAAGGCCAGAAATGATAGTTAACACACATACAAAGTTTAGATTCTAAGACTGATTTGTGTGTTCACTTTGAAAACTGACCTGATGAGGTAGCATATCCTCTGGCATTCTGTTGTCTGTTCATTGTCCAGCGCTGTTTTAAATGTATGAATTTAAGTCAAGGATCTGATGATGCTGATATTTGTCTGGGGGGCCACAGACATTTGACAGTCTGTAGGGGGAGGGGCTTCAAGTTTCTCTAAACTTTACATTATAATAAACACTTATTGGCAAACTAGTCACCTTCTCAGGTCATGTGATTTCATGGCATCATTCAATCATATATTGACGCATCATCTACAAAGACCAAAATGTTTGCTTATGTCAAAGGTCGGCAACCTTTACAATGTAAAGAGTCATTTTTAGACAAAGTCGAACTATACATATGTGTCAAGAGCCACAAAGAGTACATGAACCGTTTATGTGCCATATGACATACAATGAACATTTAGGTGCAATGTGTTAAAAATTATTATTAAATTATTAAGTTATTTTTATTTTTTTTAAGTTTGTTTATAGTTTTGGTATTTTTTTTGTTAATTTAATGGATAATTTTGTACATTATTGTTAATTTTATTACCCACACCAACGAGTCAGCCATGGATAGGGCGGTCAGTGCCACCTGTCCATCTATCTTTATGTTTGCACCATAACTTAATAATATGAAGTGCTGGGATGACCAAAATCATTGGTAATGTTGACCACAGCCCACTGTGGTCGCCCATTGATTGTGAGGTCAAAAGATCAGTAGAATACATTATAGTCTATACTGACTATTATTGGAGCTAGGGTCACCAAACTTGGTACATGGGTTGGCCTTAAATTTCAAAAATATAGTTATGCCATGACCAGTGGAGACTTGTCACTAGTAACTGAAAGTGAAACTAAAATGATGGAAGAACATCTGTCAGCTGTTCATTTTTAAAACAAAGCCATTGTATTCAATATTAAGATCTTTAATACAGTATACAGTATAATGTCTTGAGGTCTGCAGGAGGTGTGGGTCTGCACCTCTGAACAGTGCATTCTAGTTAGTTATTTCAGACATTTTTGTTAATTTTGCTGATTACTGAGTTAAATTTTTGTTAATCTTGGTTCATTTTATTTACCCTTTTGTTCATTCTTGTTGTTTGTGTGAATATATTTGTTAATTAATTATTATTGTTATTGGAATATTTTGTTCATAATTTTCCTTCTTTTGTTTCATTTTTGGTTTTTGTGTATTTACTTACTCTTTTGTTTATTTTTTTTTCACTTTCATCGAGTTGGTTTATTATTTTAGTCATTTTTTTGGTGAATTTTTGTTCAGTTCCCTTTTTATTTTAATTATGCCGTAGATTATTTTGTTCAGTTTTGTTCATTAACTACACAGAATAATCTGACATGTTTTATCTGATAACACCAGTTATCTGATAATGAGAAAATGGATTAGCACACTTGATTACTCCTAGTTATCGGATTTCTGTGGTCATGTAAACAGGCTCAGTGAGGCTAATCGAAAAAAAAAGGCTTCCGTTTGCTACAGAGCATAAAGATTGGACTCTGGAGTAATGGAAGAAGGGCATGTGGTCTGATAAGTCCAGATTTACCCTGTTCTAGAGTGATGGGGAATCAGGGTAAGAAGAAAAGTGATGCGCCCATCATGCTTAGTGTCTACCATACAAGCCTGTGGGGGCAGTGCTATGATCTA